>NW_010583016.1:129247-165037 GCF_000705375.1 Tinamus guttatus | reverse complement strand
ACTACATTAGTCTTTGCAGACCACATTTGGTTGTATAACCACACACTTTATAAAACATCAGCCAAAAGTTTTAGACCTCCAAATATATTCATTTTGCCAGACACTAAGGTTTTTAGTAGTTTATACCTGTCCTGCCATAAAAAAAGTTCAAAACCAGAGTCCATGACCTGAGAGGATTTCTCTAGATACTACAAAAACAAAACTGTGGAAATATCAGGATGTCTAACCCACTGAATACACTACTGACTAGACGCACAGGATCAGACACTGAGTGTTATTTCCTTGCCAGATTAAGTTAGCTTTTAAGTGTCCATTAACAGGATGTAACTTTACTCGGTTTAAGTTAAAACAGATTTCTTCGATTGAGACAATGTTAAAGGTTTTCATGATATAGCTATTTATTAGTTCTGTTTAATACATTACCCTCAGTTTTATGGTGTGTCATATGAAGTCTGAATGCAAAATATTCCAGTCAAAAGCAATATTAGATATTTCACTTCAGAACCCATACCTTATTTAGTAGCTGATGAATGACAAAGCATTTTTTGGTATAGAGGCACTATACATACAGAGTATGTATACAACATATTGAACATATTACATAATATAAATCTACCTATAATATTTTCTCCAATAAAAAACAAACCCATAGTAATATTTTGAAGTAAGTGGAAAAGTTTCATACACACTACCTTTCAGAACACTTGAACAAATTTGTATTTAACAGCTTATCTCTGGAGAATGCATAACTGCTATGTAAAATAAAACAAAATGTGAAACCTAGCCTTCAAACTGTTCAATTAGTTGTTCTAAAAGCTTCTGGGCTACTGCTGTTTCTCTTCTTTTAATTCACACTCTAGCATCTCCATATGAATGGGCAAAACCATATCTGGCAATCACCAATTGTCACTAACCTATATCAGCTTTCCCAATCTAGACACACTGACATCTTTTATGACTCCAAATCCTCTTTATCCTCTTCATTACTAAACTAATATAGTTCCAGAAGCTTCAGTGATGGCTTATTTTAAACAAATATCCAGACTTTTTACTTTTATGTCATGCTCAATAAAAACATTTCAGAATCTGAAGAGCTGACTTACCATTTTCTTCCAAGTACATCAGAAGGATGCTGCTGGATTCAGTCCCTTCAATGGCATAATCAAGTGCAATGTTTCCATTAACATCTTGCAGCAGTACATTTGCTCCAGCCTGCACACGAGAATTAAGAACACTTCAGGATTTTGTAATGAAGTTTCAGTACACTATAGGGCTTCTTACATATTGGGACTGGTTGACATTCCCATTCAAAAACATTTCAAAACTTGAGTTTGGGGACAGTTGATTAATTGTAGCCTGAAGCATAAAATAAAAACAAAGATAAAACTGAAGGACTCCTGATTGTCACAAAGAGCTGGCACAGCTGACATGGGTAGCGCCCAAGCTGTCCAGCCTGCCTGTACTGCACAGATGTCTGAGCTGCCCATCAATGAGTTTTGGAACCACCACGGTTTGCAGCTCAGCGTTTCAAAGTAAAGAAAGCTGTCATCAATTACAGCCTGCCTTTAAAATACTGCACAATAAACAGCAGTGGTTCAACAGCTGACTGACAAGCAGCACGGACACCCATGCAGCAGTGATGGGTAGACAGCTGCTAGGGGTAACCTCATCAGCCGGGCCAACCCCTATGGCCTCATTCATCAATCAAACTTCAAAGAGAATCATCCTGTGCTAAATAAAATTACCATTTGTCACCAACTGAGGACAATGAAAGTGATCTTGATAATTTCAGCTCTACTCCCTAAAGGAGCTAAGCTGACATTTCTATAAATTTCATTCAAAATCCAACATAAAGGACAGACAAATACAGGGAGCCACAAAACCATTTGTGGGGAGAATGGGGGCAGAGATAGGCACATGAGAACCACAAAGAGAAACTACCAGGATGATGAAAACTCATATTTTTATATTGAATATTGTTAGAACTTTCAATATGAAGGACATTTTTTTCCTTTTTTTTTAATATGACAGCTTTTTTTTCTTTGAAAATATTACATATATCTGGTAGACATAAAAGTTTACGCTACAGTGAAATGTCACCTTTCATTTTTTACAGGCTATAATTTTAATTCATTTCAAGTGTTCTCTCTATGGCTTTAACTGAAATCAATTATGAAACAAAAGTGACCTCTGGTAAATTTAATTACTTTTCTTACCTACTTGTATGATAAAAGCATAGCTAATAAAAATGACGGCTACCAATGTCAGTCTTTCTTTAAACGAGAGTGGCAAAGGTAAACTGGTAATAAATTATTAATTTTAAAAGATATGACTGAAAAGATATTCTTTCAGGAGCTTGCACAGTAAGTATCATATCACATAAAACCTCCTAGTGTGTCAGCTCTTGGCTCTGGGTAATGTATGACATGAAAGTCGGAAAATTAATGTGGGTTTCATGCCATCCGCCTTAAACTGTTAAAATGGACTGCTAGTCTGAGCTAATCCCCTGGGTTCTCTATGCAGTGAAAGAAGGGACAAACAGGCATCAAAGAAGGACTCATCCCAACTATTTCAAACACTGAGATATCCTACCAGAGGATATCCTACATTATAAGATAACCTGTCTAACAAGGTATACTACTTTCTGCTAGTGTCTGTCAGGACAGCAAATTTAGATAAAATGCATAATTTGTAGATATCTAAATGAGAATAGATAAGACGAGTTGACACTGTAGTGAAAAGGAATGGAAGGAGATGTTCAAAATCTAAAATGCTTTATTCATTATAGCGCTATGAAAAGTTGTGTTTATCTATCCTACAAGGGCCAGAATTGAAGAGACAATAAAAAAGTTGGCAAAGAGCATAACGTCTTTGCAGAATGGCTTAATCACATTTACTGTATCTGTTGCACTACTAGGCAGCAAGATTCTGTGTTTTGGCTTCTATTCGCTGACCCATGAGGGTTTGGTAGTAATTGTAGAGTAAAAGAATTAGCATGTGCTTTGTGGATGTTTCACCATGTGATGAAAAAGAAGAATAAAGCCTTGAAGGTACCTACACTTCCTTGCATGTAAATAATTTCTGAGCAAGGTCAGAAGAAGTTCAGGTAGATAATAACAAAACAAACTTACACATACTTTCTTCCTTGTTGAGCTATGAAACCAGCATACTTTTAAAATACTAAAATTCAAAAAAGTAGGATATTTAACTTGGCCAGCAGCACACTGTTCACTCTTTCTCCAAGGTGTAATGTCATTGAATGATGCCGAGAATGAATCAGCTCCTCATAATTTTTATCGGGTCCTACATTAGTTTGTTTCTTTCTTTAATTGCTTCAATTCCTAAATAATTTCCTTTAGTGACCAAAAGTTACAAATATTTCAAGTGTTAGTATATATGAAACCTCAGCAGCACACAAACACATTCTTGATCTTTTATGTTTCCTCTATATGGTGCCAAGTCTACAAAGGAATTACTTAATGTGGACCCCAAGTAGTTCCACCAACTTAATTCACTAATAGATTTGATCAACTACCAAAGACGTATGTGCTTCATATGGGCTACATACAATAAAACCCTAAGATCCAATTTTCCACGACAATGACTTACTTGCCAACTTGTTCTCCTTTCACGATTTTTAAAGTACCAAAACAAATGACTGAGGCTTCAAATAATCATTAGAATTAATCAAAACTATACTAGGCCTTTAAAATCTGCCTGATTATTTATGTATTTATTTTATTATTACTATCATTTTTTTTCCAAAATCATAATAAACAAAACCCATTGCTTTATTAAAATTAAAGATAGGACTTGCTGGATTCATCTGACTTCAGGATATCTGATTTTATTAACCACATCAAATGTTTTGAGAATAGTCAGAAATACCAGCATTTGTAAAGTCCAATATATTTCATAAAGCAAGTGATCTTAAGTATAGCATATAAAAGAATATAATCATTGTTCTGTGAGAGGAAGCATCCTATTGAGCACTATGTGTTTGAGGATTTAGGTGCACATGGATTCAGGTACTAGAAATGTTTCTTAAATTCACTTTCTTTAGCCATTCTCAGAATGCTTCTTAACAGTTTCTATTTTTACCAAGATCCCTTTTTTTTTCTCATTTTCCTCTTTCACGTGGCACGATGGAAAACTATAACCATTTGAAAGTAACCTGCTAACAAAAACTTTATAGCGAGGAACTCCTTTTAATAAACTTTTTATATTCTGAAACAGATTCTGGAATACTTATAGATGAAACACTCTCACCAGGTCTTAGTACTTATCATTCAAACGTTCAAATCAAGCTAATGAAAAACAAATTCATTAATCCAGGTACATGTGAAATGTTGCAAATTTATACCACTTTACAAGTGCTCACAATATCGATTTCATTTAGATTTAGTGATACGGCTACTGTAGCAGATGAGAAAGAGTATAGAATTTCCCAGATGTTTCCACTGGCTCACCAGGCACTTTTCTGCCAGTAACTGATACCCAGTGACCCAAAGAAAGGTAAACTATAATGCACACTTCATGTTAATCAAGGAAATATAGGGGCCTGTTAATATAAAAACCCCTCATAAATTTGTGTCTTTTCATTTTGCCACACACTAATATGCACATGCTGCATATTGCACATGTAACTTATTTAAACATCTCATGCTCGTGTCTCTTTGTATCTATCTATCTATATTTCAATCTATTTCAGAATAATACAGTAAAAGGGGAGAGCAGCATTTTACACACAAAGTCAGAGCAGTAGGACCTGAACTCTTCCTTCCCAAATAGTATTTCAGAAAGTGTAGAACCCAATAGCTTCTGAAGTCCAAGCACTATTAAAGACCTATACATTTTTACAAAATGCTGCATTCACATCTGAAATGTGTTTTTCAAGATTGACACAATATGTGTTTTAGCATATATGACCTGAAAAGCAAAACCTTGTATTCTTCAACATTTCAGCGGGAATCTGCATTACTGGAGTGTATCAACACAAGTGCTTCACAAGAACACCTTCAGTTCAAGTAAAGAGGTATGAAAACAATGAACACATCTGTACATGCTGTTCATAGTCGCATTTTCCCTTGTCTGACACTACACAATCACATGCATTGTTTTTTACTAAACGCTACAGTAGCAATTCAAAACATGATAGTATGGTAACAGCAAGAGTTAGCCCACTAAGCATTTGTGACATTTCACTTGCCATAACGTAAGTATGTGTATATATAACACAAATAGATATCCATATTGACCTACACCTTTGCACTAGTTTCATTAAAAAGTTTTGTTCGTGCATGGATATCCAAAGGTTTCGCACACATATATGCAGTGTCTCATGTATACCATGGATTGAGTACAGGCAATCCAACTGTGAGGCAAAGTGTGAACAGTCTTGTAGTACACTATCGGTTGAGAAGAAAGTAGCAGCAAACAGGATATAACACTCTATTTGCTTGTTAACAGGGCAACATACAGGAAATCCAACATGCCCAAGGGCTCCATGGGTTCCATTTGATCTTGCTCTGTAATCTCAAAGACTTGCATGAATTTTTATTCAAGACACCAAACCCCAGAAATCTATCTGCCTCCTCTTTTTGCAGCTTATATTGGCCTTCATTACTTTGACTTTCATTCATTAACAGAGCAAAAGGTATAATGTTGTTCAGGATAGTGTTGTGTTACACATCATTAGCAATGGATCTTGCTTTTCACAAATTCCTGATGCTAAGCAGAACAGGAAAAACTCTTAAGGAGGGCTCACAAAGGTCAAAGGCTTTTTCACATTAGAAAAATCGCAGACAAAGAAATAAAATTAAACATTAAATGAGAATGGCTGAGCAGCTGCTCTCAGTTCAACAGCATCTTTTTCTTCCAACTAATTTCAACAACAGACTTCCTGTAGGCAGGGTATTTCACAGAAGTAACAATTTGGTTACTAGAAGAGCTGGGGGGAAAAAAACAAACGAGTATTCAGTGTTTACCAACTACAGATGTGCACTGACAGGTCCCCTAGCTGGTCCATGTTGCAGTTCTACTTACTAAGAAGATACTTGACACACATAAGTTGGTCAAATACTTTTGTTTTCGTTTTTTTGGATATAAGACAATCTAGGCACTATTTTAGTGAATGCGGATATTGTCTCTGAATGTTGATTGCAGTCTTAATATTTTGAATTTGACTTTTTCCACACATCTTTGAGGACCTCTGCTACCTCTCCAAGGCATTGTTGATTCTTCATAATCAATATCTCTCCTTTTGGAGTAAAGCATGGATTCTTGTCCAAAAATAAAATGTCAGAAGAGATGCCCAGAAGCCCATGATAAGGTAGTGAACTTCCCTTGAGCTGATTCAGGACTAGGAAACTATCATGCTGCTTTCCTACTTCTAAATTTTAACTGCTATTCCTAACAGCCAGGACTTGACAGAGAATGCAAGGGCAACAAATGTTTATAAGCCACCTATAAAGCCCTGTAATTTCCACTAGAGTCTATGAGGCTAGTGAAGCCTGCCAAACAAAACACGGATAGGGCACAACATTCCTCCTGTATGGCAGACAGAAATGGCACTGCTGGAAAGTCATCCACCAAAGAGCAATAGCTGTTATATTGCTAACCCTAGCAGGGTTTTCTCTCATATATCTTGGTGGAACAGAAAGGAATTAAAATTTCAGCTGTACAAAACCGGCATTTCACAAGCCTGTTCTTCGGGGCCATTTTCCATTTTTGCACCCTGAGGAAACACACCTGATCTTTGATTAAACAGGAACTTCAGGCATTCAAGACTGATGACTGAAGCTTCAAAGTGTTATGTTTTGTAAATAATAAACTACAATTGCTTCCAGGTAGTTAAGTTCCACATCAAACCAACCCCCACCACAGGCTCTAATGGGAACCAGACCTAGGCGTAACTTTTCCTGAATTATAGGCTTTCCTCAGTAAATTCTGATTTATTGAAATCAGAACTTTTAAGTGCCTTGAAAAAATGCAAATAGAACTCTCATTATAATGTATGGATTTTCAATTTGAAAATGTTTTCTTCCTTTGTTTCCAGAGCGTCTCTGATGATCAAACTAATCTGAATTACAAGAAGTAAAGTTCCATAACACAATTCAGATCTTAAACATAGGGATCACAAATCAAAACAACAACTGTAAAGATCTAATTGCATGTATTGTTCTTGCAATTTGATACACGAACACATGTTCATGCACAGACTTGTGAAGCTACAGAAACACTATACAGAACACATACTTGTACTCAGCTGATACCCTTTTCTGTAGGGCAGCATGTTTAGGCATATTCTCTCAGGAAGACAAATTCTCCTTTAACACAAAAAAACCCCTTCCATTTACTTCCATGGACTTACAGAACTCCAGGACAGCAGTACAAACTCAGCCAGCTGAATATACAGGCCCAAGATTTCTTCCAAAATCTTAAATCAATGGTTTCCTCCAAACTACAGGAAATTGAGCAACTCCAGAGCTTCTCTCCCTCATACAGGAAAGATACTATCAATCAGCAGTTTGATATCTTTGTTCTATTTTGGGGTTTTGCACTCCCGGGGAGGTGCTACTGTGCATAAGCCCATGCCTGTCACATTACCAAGATTACTCTTCCATAAAATGGAGGAATTGCCTGCCATACGGGTAAGCTTAACTTGTGAAATAAGGTAAAGTCTGGATTCTGTTTTGACATGCCTCATCCAGCATCATCCAAACACAAAACTCAATCCCTATGCTATGCCCATGAAAACACAGCCTAGAACCAAAGCTGAATTCATTGCCATATAAATGCTCTCCTGGCATAGAAAATAAGTTGGATCAGGGATTATCTGCCTCCCTCAAGACACTCTAAATGCAAGAAGGACAGAAGTCAGTGCAGACAACCACTCCTCTTTCAAGCTTGGGAACACAGGACTTAAGCAGTCTACAGTCCAAGAGCATAAGGAAAGGCAAGATCAGGTCCCGCGGTGATCAAGTGAGATTCCAAGGGAGGAGCTGAAACCCAGGAGAATTCATATCCTGTGCTGATCTCCAAAAAACCATAGATAACACCCTTGTGTAACAGTATAGCTGCGTCATTTAGGAATTTAATTTTATGACAATAAACTATCAATCATAACTGCTAAAACATCACATGCATATACATTGTAATGGTATAGCATAATTATGCATAGATACATATATTAAGATGCTTATGCAAAATAGTAAGTATCTATGTTATAGTAAGTATTACAAAATACCATTGCAATTTTTCTTTTACATAACTGCTAAAACATCACATGCATATACATTGTAATGGTATAGCATAATTATGCATAGATACATATATTAAGATGCTTATGCAAAATAGTAAGTATCTATGTTATAGTAAGTATTACAAAATACCATTGCAATTTTTCTTTTCCAATATAGTTACATGCTAGACAAGCCAAGCAAACTTCACATAAACACACTTGGGAATTTTATCATCATAATTATGTAAGTAAAGTGATTCAGCTATTGTGTGCAGACAAGTTCTTTCATTCATTGCACTCTTGGGTTCCATACCGCAGAAAGAAGCATCAGGATCTGAACAGGCAACTTAACTTCTGATCTCAAAATAGACTTTTTTTTTAATCCAGAAATTAGGATTTCTGGATGCATAGCAATGCACATTATACAGTGTACATTATAGTGTTCTGGAAATCCAAAGTACCTTAACTTTTGTAAAAGATGTTTTTGTTAAGAAGTGGTAAAAAAGTGCAAATAAAGTGGCTGTTTATAAAAACTCTCAAATAGAGGTACCCATATAAGACCAGCAGTGTCTACAGAAATACACGATTTTATTGGAAACACACTTCTTTGTTGTTGCAGTATGTGGCAAAACTAATAAAATAGTACTTTAAAATCATCATTCAATGCTCAAGAATTATTTTGATAATCACTTAATTTATGGAGAAGTCAATTTTTATTAAACTAGTAATTGTAGGCAATGTCAAACCACAGAAAGGATTTTCAACAAGTTAAAATAAGGGACATATTGCCATGGGACATACTGCAGATTGCTTGACAGGCATAGTCTGTTCCACTAATGTATTCAGAAGATAAAAGAATTAGCACTGATGACTGAAAACTGAAGACCAACATATTCCCATCTGCTTCTGCAGCATGGGGACTTAAATTCTGCCCATCAGCTGGAAGGCTTGTAAAAGGCAAAACCATTGACTTCCACTACTGAACTCCACTGATAACACCACAGTCAGTTTGTTTTCAGTAACTTCTTTCAGAGAAAATACAACTAAGCATAGAGATAGAAAATGAAAAGTTAAAACCTGCTAACCCAGAAGCTACTAGCTCAAAATAATGCAAATTTCTCAAATTATAACTGTTTCTACACCCTATCACCACAACATTCATGAGGATTTGGGAACATCCTATTAATTCAAAATGCATATAGCTATTTATGTGGATCTTAATAAGCTGGCAAGTAGACTTTCATGGTTGTTCTCCATATTCTGACTCCTCCTATGCATCCCCAAGGTTTCTTGGAATACAATCTTTTAATTTCTGAGCTAAATAAACTCCTGTTTCCTTGACCTAGATTTTTCTCAGGAAGTTATTTTTCTTTCCTAACTTCTATCACCTAAGTCTCTTAAAATATGCAGAACAAGCAAGCTAGCTGAATTAGAAGTTATGACAGAATTTTATTGGTGTATCCATTTTTCCTTTTTTTGCTACCAGTCTTCAGTATTTTTCCAGCAAGCTCAGCTAAGCAGTCTTAATAATCAAAATTCTTAGCTCAAAAATATGACCAAACTTTATAATTAGATTTGAACACTAAGTGCAGTAGCCTTCATGTGTCCTCCTTACGTGTATTCATAGCTACTTGATTAGTTGTCTGCTTTTAAAGCTATGAGGAAAGGGGCAAAAACAATATGCTTTTCTCCTGCATTTCATATTGGCTGCATTTCAGAAAGCGGTGGTAGATTTCAAGGTGCCTTAAACACATTGTTAGACAAGTGAAGGTACTGGGATTTAGGTGTGATGATCTCTAACAGTCGCTTTGGGTTATGGGTAGAATGTGCTCAAGCTCAAGACCACGTCCCCAGTTAGCCAGGTGATTACACATCAAATTCTTCTGTCTTCATGCATAAGGTTTATTCAAACACAAATGGCTGGAAAGTATCTTGTTTGCAAGTTGTGTACTCGTAAGTAAAGATATTGGCTGTGTTGTGTTTTCTCAAAAAAGAGAGATAATGATGAGGCACTAACAGATCTGAGCAGGTGCTATAAGCATGAAGAACCTCCTGCTTAGCATGTCAGCAGAAGTTTAAATTAGAATTAGATGGAGCAGTTTAATTGTCTCAGACCTTTAAATTTTCTTCGAAACATTTTCTTTGCAAGTAAGAAAAAAATCAAGAAACACTCCCAAAATGTATTTTCATAAAACAATTTAGTATCTATACTTGAAGTTGAGGAACATAAAGAAATGTCAGAAAAAAAATAGTTGTGTGACACTACATCACAGAGAAAAAAAATTTTGTCCAGAAGAGCACTCAGTTCTATTTTAAAGACTGTAGCAAAAATGCTAATGATCAGAACAAGGTCATCAAAAAGAGTGGCTGAAGTATGGAAGGATGGGTATATAACTTGCTATTGCCTATAACTTGCTATTGCCAACCCTTAAATTGTTTGGCAAGAAAAGAGAATTAGAAGGGAACCTTCAAAGAGCATTTATGGCTACGGACTAAAATTTCCCCATCTGCTTGGGCACATGGGACTTGCACACTCCCCATCAGTAGCAGGGCTTACAGGAGGAAATTAAGTGATTCAAGTACTGAATGCTTCTGATAACAGTGTAGAAGCACACATTCTTTTCAATTCTAAATTAATTTTAATCATTAAAAATGCACGGGCACACTGAAAAGTGATCTGTCCCTGTCTCATTATATTGGAATAAAAGGTCATTTTACAAAATTATTGCCTGTTAGTTTTAGAACAAGTAGAAAGAATTTTTTCACAGAGCGGGGAGTAAGCCTGTCAAATGTCTTTTGAGTCAGTTACTACAAGGGATGGTTTACTGGGATGGTTTACTTTACAACTGGGATGGTTTACTTTACAACTGGGTTTACTTTACGACTGGGATGGTTTACTTTACAAACGTTAATGAAGTTGGCAATTAATAAAAATCTCCTCAAAACAAAACAAAATCTCCTGTTTCAGGAAATAAAAGGATTGCCAGAATTAGTAAGAACTGTCATTAATGTAAACCCCTACACAGTAAATAAGTTACAATTTTATTGGAGGCAAAAAGGGGTAAGAAACATCCTCTGACAATCAACCATAGCACAACTAGGGCATAAACCAAGCAACAATGAAATAAATCTTTCTGATAAAAACAATGGTAAGTACTACCTTTTGCTAATACATTTTCTATTAGTTTCCATGTCTGTGTATGCTTGCCTGCATGCATGTTTCCAGGATCATTTAAATGATGCAAATAGTGGAAAAAACATCTGATTGGAACCAGAACTTTAGATGTTATTTAACAAGATGGTCTTCTACTTAGTCTGTGTGGGGGGAATAAGCATTTTTTTCCTTTCAATGCACATTCTCATATCCTTGACTGTAGTTACACAATTTCAAGACACTGATACTGAAGACACTGATTATCAGACTCCAGTCCCTGCTGAGATTACATAGGCACACACAAATATATATATTAAGAGAAAATGACAAAGCCTACATTAACGTATTGATATGTACTGCAAAAACAAAGTGGATTACGCATCTCTGTTAGAAAAGAGATTAAACAGTACACAGAAAATGATAGCTGCATACACTATACAGTTTTTGCAAAGATAAATGCATTCATTTCATGCTAGGAACCAAGAGTCCAAAACCACTAATTTAACACAGTTAATTTGCATTTTTGCTATGAGACAGCCTCATTGTGTTGATTGATAACATAAGCATATTCCACGCGGACAGGGGAGAGAGCGTGTAGGAGCTTAATCAGTACTTAGTGTGACACTGTCCTGCTGGTTAGTAATTAAATCTCACTCACTCTACAAACAAGTCCTTGCGTGACACACCAACTGTTTTCAGAAAGTTTAACACGCCAGTCATCTGAGTACAGAAAGCAATTGTCTTGAACTCTAGAGTGTACCTACACAACTCACAAGGATGCTACACCACTGTTTTGCTACGCATGAAGTACAGTATTTGTAGAAAACCTCCAGCCATACAAAATAACAGCATTTTTCTGTGTGGGACTTACTGTGCAAAAAACAACCCTGATGGAAAAAACATATAATCCATGCCAATTTTTCTCATCAGTTACATAAAAAGAATAGCATATACCCATACATTCAATCAAAAGGAGCATAATCAGCAGCTGTAATTTACATATTAATCAACCATAAGATTTCAGGTCTATTTGCATAAAGTGCTGTCAGTTATTTACTGAATATTCTGACAAAGTGATAGAATTTTAGAAAAAAAACATAAAAACACCTAAAGACATAATGTTGCATGGATCATAGATTACCTACATATTTTAACAGATCATTTTATTTTTAATCATTTGTGTTCACACAACGTAATGTTGTGTGATGGGCACAAAATGAATGATGGGCATGAAAGATTATTCCATATCAGGGCCCAGCAACATGATTCTCTGATCTTCTTTACTGCCCCCAAAGCTTTTCTCGTTCCTACAAATTTTATGAACATCCTTCTTGCCATCAAATGTGTTTTTACATTTGTAAAGTAAGAAGTATTATTCTTAGTCTTATTATAATACCATAGTCTTGCATTTTTTAATCCAACAAATATTCCCTTTTTTATCATTTTTGAAAAAAAAATGTGCATAGTATTTAAAAGTTTGCTGTAAATCTTAGTTCCTGATGAGTCATTTAAAATAAAGTATGAGACAATAAATTTTGACTTTAACATAGGTGCATCTGTTTTTCATAAATCCCACAGAAAGCAATTCTTTTAATTAAATTTTATTCTTGCTTTCCACCATTCTCTCAGCCTTTCTTTCTTGCAAACAGCACTGTATCTTGTCTAATCTCTTTATCAAAAGGAAGAAAACCAAACTACACATAACTCTTCAGCATTTTTCAGTTTAAGGCTTTAATTCCCATGCTTCATTATGCACCCCAGTCTCATTATCTCAGATTGTTTTGCACTGAACTGACTTACCTACTTTTCCTCACAAGGTTTACACCATTTATTTGGGATGTCAGTATTTTTCTCCTTTCTTTTTTTCTCTATTCTAATTGAAGAGACTTCAGAAACACATGCAAACACAACACTTTTACTGACCCTCCTGTCACCTCATTTATCACCTCCACTAACCCTGCACTGTTACAATTTACCAAAACCATCTGCTTTCAATCCATAAGCCATTTTTTCCTGCAGCAGTTTTCTTTCCAATGACTTTATGCATCAATTTTCAGGGTGGCATATCAAGACAAGTTGCCCTTGAACTTTTCATAAATAGTATCAGTGCTGTATTTTCCCCTACTAATTCACTCACAAATTCAAGATTCATTTGATGGCTCTTTTTTTGCCATGTTTACTAGCCTTTCTAAATTACGCATTTCAAAATATACCATAGAACTATTTAATTCCAATGTTTCCCAAACAAAAACACACAAGAAGTCACATAAGTGGGTTCTTTTTTAAAACTTTTTGGAAGAGGAAAGGGAGAGGGGTGGTCTTTTTGAACACTGCAAGACAGCTCTACCCAGAAAGAATATCCCTCTCTCTCTTTTTTTTTTTTTTTTTTCTTTTTCAGAGAAGCACAGCAATTCACAAGGCAGATTCAACAAGAATTCCTAAACTCTGGAAATCATATCTACCATCCTTGATATAGCTTTTGGTTACTAGAGTTTTGCAAGGTCATCTTTCTGTGAGCTAGCCATTTTTGTCAGACACAGGAAAATGGTGATAATGAGAGATCTCAAAGAATGGAAACTTGTTTTTGACTTGTTATGGTTGTTAAAAACTTGATTAATTATTGAAGAAGGGAGTATAAAAATGAACTGAAGGAGCCTTGTCTGTTGTGTAACATTTCATACTTAGCAGGAATCCCTAAAGCAAATGGCAGAATCAGCCTTCTTCCTCCTACTAGGGGGAAGCAAATCTAGGTAAGCAAATGCTCCCATAAGAAGATATACCATTTATGTGTACACCCCAGTCCATTAGATCTAACACCAATGGCACACTATCATTGAAAACAAACTGCTCAACCCACCACACGGCCAAAGCCCTCTCTTACCCTCTAATCTCCCCAGGCTTGAAGAGAGGCAGCACCACATTGCAGGAATTAGCCAAACTAGCTGCAACCGTTCAGGTGCTGGTAGCACAGAACTTAGCACAAGCAGTTTATCTGTTTTCTCAAGTAGTTTTGCAGATGGCCGACCTTCATATGAAGCTGAGTGTTGCTCCAGATATGAGGTATACTGCAAGTCTGCACCACTCTAAATCTTAAACACCTCAGGCTACTGCTCTAATTACTATACCTGGCAAAATTCTAGTCTTTATCCTTTCAAATTTTCTTTTATTTGTCTAGCTCCTGTAAAAAAATGTAAACCAGTAAGAATAAGAAAATCAACAGGAACTGTTTAATAATTTCAAATTATTGAAATTGCCTTCATCAAAGGATTCTCTTTTCTCTTTGTAATTCTCACTTTAATCATGTTTTTTGACTAAGCATGTCTTTGGTATATTTCTCTTTTGTCTACCTGTTTATACCTTTTATTTGATCAATATTCAGATTTATGTACCAGTGTGCAGTTTCTCTTATAAATATTATTGAGGCAAAGAATTAATTGCAGATCTAAATATCATTCTCAGCTTATTGCCAGGAACTCTGTATCTGACTTTTACAGCTTTGAGGATCCTTTTCTTTTAGAAGTAACCTCTGTTTAAAGAAAAAAATGTTGTCCTTGATTTCATACCACTTGTCTGTCATGGATTTGATTTTCAGATTTTATTTAGTTATTTTTTCCTGGCAGTTTCCAAACTCTTTTTATGAATTACATTTTTAAAAAATTTTCTCCTTTCTGGTTTCATGCCACAGGAGTTTACCCATAACCTAGCAGGCATCACATATCCCCCCACAAAAATTTATTTGCTGCAATTCAATTCAATTGAATTAGTGTTTTTAAATATCCTCTGTATGTCAGTTTATTATTTTAAGCACACAGCCAGAATAATTATATCTACACTACACTCTGAATAGATGCCACGTGGGAATGTAATATTAGAATGAATCTCCTAAGACACTACCTTGCTAATGCAGGTAAACACATAGCACATTATGTCCTTCATAAATTCAAGCTCCATTTTAAAATCAATTAGGGCTTTTTTTTTTGTCCTTTACTATTCCTACACGGAATGCTGTTTCCCAGACTGTCTCCTAACATTTAGAAAAATCAGTTTAATTTCTATCTTAAGTTTATTCATGATTGTTTTATACTCATTTGCTTTCATGCCAACAGTAACCTCAGGCTTAAATAGGTCTTCTTACTTCCTCCTCTGTCCTGATACAGTTACTATACTATCTCTCCTTGACTTTTTTTTAATTTTTTTTTTAAAGTTACTTTTAGCATCTTCTCATAAGATTGGTTTTCTATTCCCCTGCTTATTATTGCAGCTTTCCTCTGTACAATTTACTATTCTTGAACATGGCAACTACAGGCACTCAGAGCTTTGTACCAAGGCACCAACAATAATTATTTTCCCTCTCTAGTGGAAGCATTTCCATTCTCAGAAAGCCAAGAATCATTTTTCCCTCTTGGCAGCTGCATATTGGCAGCATACAATCGTCATCTTACAACTGTCTAGAGCTCCCAGGTCCTCCTATTTTCTGAGGAGGATTCCTGAGTGTATCACAGAAATGACTATTACTGCTAGCTCACAGCATGACCTTATACTTGGTATTCTAAAATTCCACTCCCATTTGTATAACTCAAGTCTTCAAGGATATCCTATTCTTTATATACACCATGCTAGTTCTCATCTGAATTGACAAGGCATCTCAGCTCTGCATTGTCAGCAAATTTCATTATCACATTCCTATTTTTTCTCCCAAGGTTATCATTGAAAACTCCACATTAAATAGCACAGTAGGGCCAAAGCTCCAGACAAAATCCCCACTACTAACCCCCATCTCCAGAGTTTCTTTCTTAAATCCTTAAAATACTTGTTGTCTTGATATTACCAATTCTCAATACCAAACAGCTTTTTACTTCTCTAATTTATTTGCTAGCTACTCCATAACAGCTACTCACAGATTGTTTCACTGATTCAAGCAGTGGCCACCTGGCAGAAAGACTGAATCTGGAACATTCCCAGATCTCTTTTTTTTCATAGAACAATAAATATTTGCTGAAGATCAAAAAGACAGATGTTGACTTTCATTATCTTGTCTTGCTTCATCCTCATTCTTTGAGGATCAAGAGAATTACACTAAAGCTAATCCAAAATTCCACATCTGTCCTCTGTCTGGCATAATTGCCCAGATGCATTCCAGACAAAAATGATGGTGTCATTTTCCCAACATGAACAGCAATTAATGCATATTGCATTTTCCTGAAGGTCCTCCTGAGTCTCAGGTGTACATCTTTTATCTCCATGTATTTTTATCTTCTGAACTAAGTGGCCTTTAAAATGTATTAAAGAAGACTCACACCGTAAAGTTGTAGTCCAGACCAAGAAGCTCTATTTTTTTCTTATAATTTAAAGGCATTTGCCTTATTTATTGTTCATGTAGAAATGTCCTTTTCTTTCCTGCTTTATTATGAACTAATCTTTTAAGATCATTCCTTTTTTTTTTTTTTTTTTTTTTGTAAATCTGCTATACCTTATATCACCAGAAATTAATGTTGAGAAGTGTTACTAGTAGCCAAAATCTCTACAGTTCATGCAGGACTTGATAGCATCAATCTGCTATCGAGTAATCCTTTTCCTTATGAGGTCTCAGCCAAAAGATTAATTTCTCTTCCTGTTGACTATTGCCATCTTGGCAATTTCTCGCCTGTTAGCATTTACAGACTCTGCATACCTAAAATTGCTATTTTATGTCTGAAAACAGCAATTCTTTCTTATGCAAAATGACATTCATTCAGCAGATGATCTCACATTCTCCACACTGTGTGCACATTCTGTTGCACTGGTTATTCTTTTTGTCTACAGAAGATTCTGATGTTTTTCTCCTCTCATTATACTATCCTCATTTCTTTACTAGGACACATTCCTTGGACTAATTCTGTTCCTTATTTCTCTATTCTGATGAGAAGTTTTCATTGGTTTTGCCATCCATCTTCTGTTTAGTTCTAAGAAAACCTATTCCTAAAATCTACCTGTTCAGTAGTAGCTGGTCTCTTCTTCTGACATAAGCATCTCCCTTGCCTAGCACCTTTCTTGGTCTAAGTTTTCTTGTTGATGGCTCTATGCAAATCTTTTTGTTTGTTTGTTTGTTTTTTTAAAAAAATCTTCTCTTCTCTACTGCAATTTCTCCACATCTCCATAAGAACTTAATGGTCAAGGAATGTCTAGCTCTTAGATTGCCTCTGACAAATGCACTGCACCAAGCAATATTTAATACATACACAACTCTCACAACAGTATTCAAAAGACAAAATACGCTCCAAAGCCACTGTATCCAGTTAAGCTTCTTTTCTTGTCTCTCCTTGTACCACCTTTAGTGCTGCAATCCTGCCTCTCGGCCTTCTGGAAGAAAGAATAATATTTAGAGCTTCCCCTGAGTGTTGCCATCTGGTGTTTAGAAACTTTTTAATGGCTGTCCCCTAGATTCATCTATCCTAGCTCAGTCAGCATTTACGGTTAGCAATGACGAAAGGCAGGAAGCCAGGCAGGCAGTACACTCTCTGTGGATGGTCCCCTTAACAAAATAGTTAAATATTCATTCATAGTTTTTTATATAGAAGACTTTAATTTAAAGCCTTTTACAACTACTAGATATTTCCAACTGTCTCTACAACAAAAGAAGAAAAACCATGCAAAATAGTCATTTTTTCTTTTAAGATGTACTTTATAGTGGTATAAAGTACATATTTATACTTTAAACCAGTATCCAAAGTCCCTTCCCTGACTCCCAGTGCTACTCATTCTCTCCTCTTTACTGTTCTTTGTATTAGCATCACAAAGAAGGAAGTAATACTGGACAGGAAT
Source organism: Tinamus guttatus (assembly GCF_000705375.1). The sequence continues at coordinate 146,840 of NW_010583016.1, read as the reverse complement.
GAGTGTAAGGGCAGAATTATTTTCTTTTGAAGAAACAATTGCTTATCCTGGTTTAATTATTTCCGAAACTATGAAAGATAAAAATCTTTCATTAAATCCTAAAGCTAATAACATTGTGATCATTCATCTCTGTTTGCTAAAACAGACTGATGCAGCTGCAAAGAACAAGGGCTGAATAATTATGTGACTGTTCTCTGATTACATGACCCGAAATATATGCCATACAACTATATGGGAAAGGGGAAAAGACAGTTACAGTCCCTTAAAACTTCCTTCCTACTCCCACAACTAAATCTCTTCCTTTAGTTATTTCCAGTAAATTTACTCCTGTATCTGGTTTTTGAAATTTGCTTTTAAAGGCAAAAGTAGACATCCTTTGAAAATATAAAACATCTATCCAAAAAGTTAAGGCTAAAATGGGCAAAAGTGAAGTAACTAATAAAGTCAAATTTGGCTAATGGAATATACACAGATTTCATCCTGCCAGGAAAAAATGTGTCAGGGTTGCTGGAAGGCTTTTTTATAAAGAGTTTCCAAAATTCCCAAACAAATAATAGAATCCTCTTAGCTCACACAGCCTAATCCGAATCAGGGCAGGTCATGGCACTTTGATAGACAATATTCAAATACATGTAGGAAGAAATCTGTAAGATGATGTTCTGCCTTCTGCAGTAGCCCAGCATCACACTCAAAAGCACTGAACTTCTGGATAAAGTCATGAGAAGTCTTGAAGCTATTTGATACGGGTAATATATTTAGCAAAAAAAAAAAAAAAAAAAAGAAAGTATGAAAGAAAACCTCTTTTGCATTTCAGACCACAAAGGGGACACTCATGAATGTCAATAAATAAAGTAGATCTAACATTTTTAAAACTTAACTCCAAAAATGCATAACCACTTAGAGATAGTTAACTCTTTTTAAAATCTCTCTATATGAAATAGTGTTAGATCTATACTATGCTGATATTATTTCTGTAAAAATCATATTCTAAACTGAGAAAATATGAAGTATTAACTTCTTAAAGCATTCTTTTCAAAGGGTAAATCATTTTTCAATCTGGCTAAAACTACCTCCTGTTCTTGTATTCCTCCCATTTACTTTTGAATGCTGCATTAGTAGTAAGTCATATGGTTTATTCTCACAGCATAAAACATTTTTCAGAACGGGATCATTATATTTAGAAGACATTCTGACCATTCAGTAACATTTCTAAATGCAAAAATAAATTCAGTGTTGGATAGCTTTATACTGACCAAATATTCTAGTCAACACTATTCACTCACTATTGTGGACTGTAAATCTAAGGAATGATTCAAGCTTAACTCCCTTTTGCACGCTGCAAAGCACTGATTTTCCTAAGTTCTTAACGCAAGAAGATGAGGGAGGAAAAAAATAACTCATTTTTTTAAAAAATTGTAGTTTTATCCTTCTATTCCAAAATTGAATTTTGCTCCTCAGTTCTAGGTTTGAAAAAACTCATGAAGAAAAAACACTGAATTGGTTGATGAAATGGTTGATAGACAGCAATTAAGGTTTATATGTGTGTGTTTTTTTTTTTTCTGTAATAAGGTTAGTAAAAGAAAGAAAGAAAGAAACAAACAAACAAATCAAGACTGTATTTCTACTCCCCACAGCTATTTTCCTTTACTAACGGTGCTGAGGAGTACCTGAGGAAGTGACATGTCTCTGCCATTCTAGTTAGATAACTGTCATGTTTATTACAGTAATGCCTTGGGACCAATGAAAACAAAAAATCATCATTGTGCAATGTGCTGTACAAACACTAGAACGCAGTCTAGTGTTCATGGTTTCATTTGACAGGATCTGTACTATGTACTTATGTTTCCCACTAAAAGATGCCTCCTGATGATAGTAAAATAAAGTGAATTACACTATAAACATGCATTCTTCCTCGCTTTATTTTTTTTGCTGCTCTTAATTTTAGGTTAAAGAACTTTAAAAATTCCATGATTATTTTGAGGGTGTGGAAGAGTCCCACCAACCCCAAAACCCACTATATTAAAACCTATTGTATTAAAAAAGAAAACTCATAGCCATCAACCTATTATGTGTATGTTCAGCAATACAGCCCAACAAAGTCTGTGACATACTGTGAAATTAGGGAATAACAGCAGGCCATACACTTATCATTCGTATTACAATCATAGTTATCCATAGTTATAATCACAGTTATCTTATGAAAAGTAACTAGACATAGGAGATTAACACAACTGTGATCCTTTTAGTAAGTACCTAAACAGTACGTTTCAAAAGTAGAGAGAAAACAGTGGGCCAGGATCCACCTACATACATCATGGGATTGCACAAACACAAGTCTGAGTTTGGTGAGATTTTAGGCAGAGGGGATATAAGAGAGGAGGTCAGCTGGATAGCTTGACTTTATTTGCCTTTTTAAAGATCTAGTAATAATTCTTCCAGCAAAGAATTCATGACAGCAAATAATACTGTTGAAATGAAGAAAAATGAACAGAAAAAGGAAGAGCAAGATTCTACAAAATATTATTTATTTACATCTCCTACGGCTTGAGTCGCTAAGGTTAATCTACTAAATTCTAGCACTATTAATGTTACTATATCAGATGAATTTTATCAGATTTGATTTATATCACATAATTTGAATAATGCACAAGCAAAGCGAAGGTTAGCTCCTGTTAAGTGTCAAACAAAAACATCTGAAGCTAGAAAGTGTGTGCTGGAAAAACTGTGCTGTTATCTATGTGTACAAACTTAAAGAGACTCACTAAAAGTGGCACAGAATGGACTGAACATTTTCCTTCAGCTAACAAAGCATGGACAAACCATTTCCAAATATCGGCATGCTTAATTAAGCCTTCACAAATAGTCTTTTGGGATTTTGGGATATGCATAACCTATGCTCCTTTCATTCTATTTTCCTTGTAGAAAACATTTTGCAGTTCCTACTGAGGAAAACCTCCACTTTTACAGCATTTTGGAAGGAATCAGAATTTGCACAGGTTTCAGTTTCAAGACCTTGCTGTTACCAGTTCACATCTTTAAAACAGGTACATGGCAATGTCTAAGTTATAAAAGTCACATAAGAAGAATTCAAATCTAGAAATAATTCTTGAGCGTGTTATTTACTCTTTCAACTATAATTTGTAGCACAATAGAAGCTGCCTGTAGCTCATATTAACATTATCTGGGCTCATGCTACATATTAGACATGGCCCATGAAACACTTTGACCTCAAGGGAAAGTAATTTCTGATATCGAATGCTCACACAAAGACAGTTCATGGTTGTGAAAAATAGTTCTCTCCAACCTAAATCTCCATTTTCAGTTAGTGAAATGTTATTAAAGACAATATTAATGTCATGGTTCAAAAACTACTGCTTACCTAAGAATATTTCCTTCTCTTTGCCACAATTTTCTATTTATTATTCCCACCCCTGAGGGAAAGTATACAGTTATTAATTAAGCAGTCAAGGAAACTCTACTTGAAAAGAACTGATCACCTAGAATATGGGAAAAAATGTCAAAAGTTATTACAAATAATACGCACTATTTAAACAAGTATTGCAAAAGTCCATATGGATATACCAATGTTCAGTGAAAACTTTAATACATGGGATGACTTATTTAGCCCAAAGTATCAGAAGTTACTCAGAAATGTCAGAAAAGGAGACTTTATAATAAACAGGGAGCTAACTAAACAACACCCAAATAATGGGATATGAAAAATAATTCAGGATGTAACCTTAAATAAAAATCTGATTGCAGATTAGAAGAAGCACAACCAGAAGATACGTAAGAGTATATGAAAATTAAGGTTTTAGTTAAGCCCATGCCATTTACAGAAGGTCGGATAGTAGACAGAGTACTTCTTTCAGATAGTTGACATTATATTATAATTAGCATAGTCATTAACTCAAAATCATATTACTCTAATTCACTATGCTGAAGTAAATCAGATGATCATTCCCTCAACTACTGAAGAATATAAAAGACCATTCACTAGTGGTGGCATTATAATTGAAAATATTATACTTTTACGCATTCCATAAAGTATAATTCTCAAGTCTACTTCAACATGCTGACTTTGACTTATGAGATTCTAAATGCAATGGGTCTTATTAATGTTAGTAAAAAAACTCCAAAGCAACAACAACAAAATCTTTTCACTTTCCTTGTGTGTGTAGTTCTTTTTTTTTTTTTCCTTGCTCTTGAAAAACTAGCGTTCAAGATTCTCAGGCCCTTGTTTAGAGGTGTACACTTAAACTGAATACAGGTAAGCCCAGGGGACTTGAAGGGATGCCTACAAGCGTCCTGATGGAACTGGCTGATGTCAGTGTGCCAAATTTGATTATCTTTAAATGGTCATGGCAATACGAGGGGTTCCCAAGGACTGGAAAAAAAGGCAAATGTTTCTCCTATCATCAAGAAGACGAAGAAAGAGGGCAACCACAGGCCAGTCGGCCTTACTTTGATCATTAGGAAGATCATGCAGCAAATAATCCTGGAAATCATTTCCAAACACAAGAAGGGCAAGGTGACAGGAGTAGTCAGCATGGATTTAAATCATGCTTCACCAACATGGTAGCCTTTGACAATGACTAGCTCAATGAGGGTAGAAGTTAAGATAATTTTATCTCTACTTTAGCAAGGCTTTTGACACTGTCTCTCACACAATCCTCATAGAAAAGCTCATGAAGTATAGAGGTAATGGCCACAAACTGAAGCACCAAAAGTTCCACAGGAACTTAAGGAAAATTTTTTTAACAGTGAGGGTGACAGAGCGCTGGAACAGGCTGCCCAGAGAGGTTGTGGAGTCTCCTTCTCTGGAGATCTTCAAAACCCGCCTGGATGCCACCCTGTGCCACGTGCTCTAGGTGACGCTGTGTATGCAGGGGGGTTGGACTAGATGATCTCCAGATGACCCTTCCAACCTTAAGCATTCTATGATTCTATGATTACAAAATGAATAGTGGGATGGACTGAAAGATAGCTGAACTGCTGGGCTCAATGGTCTGCAAATAACAACACAAGAACCATCTGGAGGCCAGTCACTAGTACCACAGGTATTGATATTAGGGCCAATACAGTTAATTACTTTCACTAATAATCTGGATGATTGGAGTGAGTGCTCCCTCCACAATACTGCAGATGACAGAAAAGTGGGAGTAGCTGATATCTTGGATGGCTGTGCTGCCATTCTGAGGAATCTTGACAACACTGGAGAAATGGGCCAACAGAAACCTTGTGAAATTCAACAAAGGGAAATGTCAAGTCTTGCAGGTGGGAAGAAATAACCCCCACACAAGTGCAGGTTGGAAGCTGACAAGCTAGAAAGCATCTTTGCAGAATGGATGCTGGGCATCTTAGTTGACAACAGGTTGTCCATGATTCAATACTCCGCTCTCATGCCTGTAGCTGTAGCCTCCTGTAGTGCCTTAGGAAGAGCATTTAATCATAGAATGAAAGAATCATTATGGCTGGAAAAGACCTTCAGGATCATCGAGTCCCACCATAAGCCGTTCAACACAATGCCTACTAAACTATGTCCCTAAGTGTCTCATCTGCACATTTCTTGGAACACTGCCAGGAATGGTGACTCTACCACTTCCCTGGGCAGCTTGTTCCAATGCTTCATCACTCTTTCTGTGTAGAAGTTTTTCCTGATATCTAATCAGAATCTCCCTGGTGCAACTTGAGGCCATTTCCTCTTGCTCCATTTTTGGTAGGTATTTTGGAGAAGAGATTGACTCCTGTCTCACTACCACCTCCTTTCAGGTAGTTGTCGAGAGTGATAGGGTCACCCCTGAGCATCCTTTTTTCCAGGCTAAATAATCCCAATAAATGCTGATCTACTTGAGATGACTTATTTAAAAACATTTACACAAATTAAAATTAAATAAATAGATTAGAAAGCAGTAAATCAAACTGTGAAATACTTTTGTGCAGTATTGCTTTAAAGAGAGATATAAAATAAAATGAGACAATCAGCTGTGTTAATTTTTCTTTTAGTATAAAAAGTAACATTAATGGCTGCGTTCCTAGGCATGAAAGTATATATAAAAAAAAAAACTCTTTTCTAACAAAGGCTGAATGCCATAACTCTTGCTATATTGGGTATTCTCTACTTCAAAAATTCAAAGCCTTTAGAAATTTTAAATTGGCCTTATTCTGACCAAGTTCACAAGTGCTTCTGTATGAATACTGAGTATAAGTGAGTGTACACTTGCTTTTAAGAAGGAGCTTTTGATAAGATTGTCTGCCAACTCAGCCCTTAACAGAAAGTGACAAGGAGAAGAGAAAGGAAATTATCTGAATATCCCATTTGGGACTGAGTGCTTATCAGAACTATAAGCTTCTGACTACAGTGAAGAGAGAGGGGAGACTTGGCCTGACATTTATACTGTATTCACTTTACAGACCCAAATATGCCCTACTATATGCCTTCTAAAAATTGGAACCTTCCAAAATGTCAAGAAAAGGAGGAAATGTATGCTTTCACTGACATGATTATTTATATATATTTATATATATATATATATATACATATATATATATATGTATATACATGTATATATGTATATATATATACACTTTTATATATATTTATATATGACATTCACATGGCAGTTTCAGACATTAAAATGTTAAATTTTGTTAAAAATTTCCCTTTTAAGTACACCATGCATTGGATTGCTTTACTTACTAGTAGCAGTAGCAGGACAATATCAGGATTATCACACGCACAGGCTACATGCATAGATGTCCAAAAATCCTCATCTTGATGATTTACATTTACTCCTCTATCAATTAGAATTTCTGCAGCAAATGCATTATCATAGCGGGCACACTATATACATGAAGAGAACATCAGAGAACATCAGAGAATTTATTATGTACATCTTTCCAACCTTTGGTTTTGCTCCAGTTACCATTAAATGGTTGTGTTTGTAAGGACAAAAAGCTGAGGAATCCATAGAAATACCTTTGTGGAGACTACGGGTTCCATGTGCAAGATTCACAGAGTCCCTTATTCTCTGTGAAGCACTGCTATGAAATTTGCCGAAAGCTACAGCAAAGATTTTCTTTCAGTTCAATGCTGTCCTTCCAAATCAGTGCACTGGCACTGAATGAACACACTGTGATTAGAAGAGTCTACATATATGCACACCACACATGCATATGTTCACTCATATATGAACTCCTCCCTTTTATGCAGTCTCTCACATCTCTCTATACTGAGGCTTACTGATTCCCTTTCAGGTATCTGACAGATAAATACTCTGCAAACTAGTGAGTGTGTGTGTGTATGTGTGTGTGTGCTTATCTTCATTTTGATGACCAGGGTCACTGTTTTGTTTCGGGTGTATCAGTATCACTGTACAACATGGATTAGTTATTCAATGTTCAAATTTTAATAAATGAGAGATAAGAAATTTTCTAAAATAGGTCAACACAAACTCATACCAGTCTCATTTTCCATGTGTTGTTAAGCAGCATAACCATAACGAATTAGGTAAAAAAAAAAAAAAAAAGAACCTTTCCTGAGAGCATGCATACAAAACTAATGACAAATGTCACTGTGACATTTTGTGTAAGAATAATAACTATAATGCTTTTTGTAGTTAGTTACCAGTTTGAAAATAGCCTAGATTTGCAATAGAAGTATAGTTACTGCTGCTCCTTGCCTTTGTGAAGCAATTCAACAATCCCAGTCAAAAGTCCGCTTTGTTGATTTGAGTGGGTTGAGTGCCAGAGCGAGCTGGTATGATATTATTGTGCCTCCTGAATGAGCAGCTTAGATAAGTACTGGATGTTGCTGTTTCTCCTCCCGTGGATTTTAATGAGAGTTCAGTGAGCACCTTTGAACTCTCATGGCCTGAGTTTTGAGCTACTATCTACAGAGATAGTGATGTCTGAGATCAACAGAGAGTTCCTATTACGGAGTGTCACATTTTTTAGAAACATATCAAATTCTGGGAGAGTATGGAAATGGAAAAAGTAAAATAAATATATCAAGAACCAGGGTTATCATTGAATTAAATATGAAGGTAAATATATTTTTAATTCATTCTGGAGCAAAAAGGTTTATCCTATACCCAGAAACAACAAACTTCAGCTCCTTCAGTAGCTTGCATAGAATTTTAGACTTAGTAATTAAACTAGTATATACAATGGATCCAGGTGAGCTTAAAAAAAAAAAAAAAAAGGCAGATTCTTGTTGTAAAAGTAACTTCGCTTATCTATTTTCCTGCACCCGGACTATCCTATTTGCATTGTTCCTACACAGGGGTCAAATCCAGGCTTCATTGAAATCAATTAGCATTTTGCCCCTGTCTCTAGCATTTTGCTGTAAATGAATTAAAAATGCTTACAACTAACGCTGACTAAACTGAGGCAGTAGGTTACACGTTGCTTTATATAGCACTTTTGTTACTGCAGGGAGTTTTCCCCCCTTTTGAAGTCTATCTGTAATTGTGAAGTAGCAGGTCCCAATGGAGAGATACTGAATGTGTTAGAGTAATGAGGCATAAAGCAGAAGAACAAGAAACCTGAAAAAGACACTGCTCACTAAAATGTGAGTTAAAACGTGCGTATCAGTGGAAGTAGACAAAGGAAGCTAAAATCCCCTGAAGATGAACATTTTTTTTTTCCTCTTTTATATTTAAATGTCAATGGGACAGATGGCACATCAGCCACACTACTGCCCCATGTTGTCTTCTAGGGCTTTCAGCTCAGGATAAAATTTGGAATGTTTCAGCTTTGGGAGTCTCAGAGATATAACACCTCATATGGGCTGCATTTTTTAGAGAGCGAATTATTCAACACCTTCTCAAAAGATAAAGATTTTGAGAACAGACAAGAAAACTTAAGCTTCCCAGTTCTGCCTTATTATTGCATCCTTCCTTTATATAGTCCCACATTTCCCAAAGTCTTTGGTAAGCAGCATTGCCACGGAATAAGATGGAGAACAGAGACTCATTACACAGGTTATGTCTTGTATGATTGAACGTGAGCTAAAGTCCAGTAATGTTATAGGATTCTTTTTTGGTCAAACTGCTCTGTTTTGTGTAGTTACTGTGAAAAACTGAACTAAAATGAAACACTCTGGTAGTAGACTTTTGAATTGATCATTTATATCCTTGTAATTGTGAAGACATTTATTTTAGCAAATTATGCAAAAAAACTTGGATCCAAGTATCTTAAGAGTGTTTCAGACTGAATACAGAGGTGCAATAGAGGTGTTACAGAGCAAAGTACAGGATCACAAGGCTTAGGAATTTATGCTGTTTTGCAGTATTTTTTCCTTCCTGGCTAATTATTAGTCTTTCTTGCAAAAGCCATTATACATGTCTTCTCTTTCAATCACTGAATATAAACAAACATTTCCTTTTATCTCCCAGTTATTTAATGTAAATTGATGTGCAAATAATTATAAACTAAATGCACCTAATGTATAAAATATCTGTATGTAGGAAAACAATGTAAGAAATTACACTAACAGTAAGACGTTGCTTCACTATGTTTTTCACATAGGATTATTCTCTCTGTGAAATCAAGCAATGTTATTTCCTTCGTTCTTATTTACTGTGCAGATAATTAACATACAAAGTGTTTTGTTCTACTTTGCTAGTAACTACTCCTACGACATGATCCATCCTTTCATAAGCAATTTAAAAACCACCACTTACTTGACACGCATAGCTGGATGCAATCATAATCACTGCGGACACCGAAGAAAAAATTATTACTAAACCTTCATTTCTGCTAATATGTCCAATCAACTCAGTATCCCACCATATTTATTCACAGCCACTAAAACTAATCTTCAATAACTCTTACCAGATGGAGCAAGGAGCCTCCTGAGGAAATGAGCGTATGAGGGTCGGCACCATCCTTCAATAGCCGTAGCACTGAAATATAAAACAAAAGAGGAACAAGAATTAATGCAGCAATATACCCAATTCTGAGCTGTTAATAGCCTGATTCTTCACCATCTTCATTAACAGATTTAACAATATATGCAAACCTCTGAGACAACATTTGCAAAACTATCAGGTCAGCATTTCCCATCTCATCTATATTAATGGCTAGGCCTGGAAGCATAGCACCTTTGATAATGTTGTTAACTACAAACAATATCAAGGCCTTCTCAAGAGGAAAGATGAGGATATTTAGTTCTGTATATAGGGTAAGGGAGGGGAAAACTAGAAGAGAGACTGTGTCTCAAGGTCAGAATTGCTTGGTTAGTTCATGTGGCAGCAAAATCAAAGCCAAAAGGTTTTATTTTATTTTGCAGAATTCCCATGAGACCTATTGACTTTTTCAGTAAATGACTTAGACCAGTGTTCACCATTTATATTGCTCAAAATTAATCTTCATGCCATAGCTAAATGAACCGCACTCAATTCCTCCTCTACATTGCATTGTCACATCACTGACTCAGCATAATTCTTAAAATGGTATTTTCTAGCTGAATTCCACTCCTAGTTACAGATATTAAAGCCCTTTTGAAATGAAAGTAGGCATTTAAATGCAAGCGGAAAACAATCCTGCACATTGGTGCTCCTTCAAGTATGAGAATTCTGTGCTTTCTCCCCTTGGTCTTTACTGCCTTTATAACCTTTTCACCTGGAATTAAATCACTGACGGACTCACGCTATCAGTGTCTTTTCAGGAGCAGGATTGCATAGTGACAATGACAGATATTATCAGGGGAATTCACCCCTGTATTGCACCCTTTTCGTCATTCCCCTGATATAAAGATCCCCTTTAAATGGCTTCTATCTAGGAGAATGCCAATAGTATTCTCTCTGTAGGAAGACAGTTGGTTCTACCTCCTTCCTCATAAGTAAATCCTGGTTTTAATTTCTATTTAAAAACATGGATGGAGTTTTGAAAGGCCTTCACAGAGCTTTGAAGATCTGAATTCCCTGGAAATCTGCACCATTGCAACATCTGTCATATGGGAGGGCCATATATTTGTCTCAAAGCTGTTGCAACTTCTGTGCATCTGTCAGGAGACTAAACTTTGCCCATGCATCTTTCTGTGCTTTTCTTCTTTTAAGAATATGTTTTAACTTCATTTTTTTCCATTGTACATGGAAACTTCTTACCTCCTTCAAACATGTGGCTGACCTATTTTAAACTGATCGCATTTATTTTCAAATACTGAAAATTTACACAAGCAATATCATCTGAAAATGTTGAATTTTCCACTAGGTTTTCTAGAAAAATTAATCTCAAAAAAAGAAAATTTAGCTAAATGGTAGCATTAAAATGAGAGCAGACCAAAAATTCAGAAAGACTTGACACCATCATTATTAAATGCTTCACACATAGCACATATATATGCATACATATGCATATATATGCATACCACACATATATGCAGTGCTTATACACATCTATTTAATCTTTTTCTCTTTTTTTTAATAAGACTTCGAAAGTCAAGAATCAATCCAAACCACTAAAAAATTATAAAACACACGTTTTGAATAGTTCTATGGCACCTATTTCACCTCACCCAAGGTTTTGCTTCATTTAATTTACATAACTGTAAAAGACTTATGTTCTGTCAAATGCCATTTTGAAAGGTAACTACGATTAGAATGCACGTCTGTCCCCAACATATCCATTAAAAGTAGAAGCGGAACATTAAGTAACATGGAATAAATGAGCTGTAAAACAACTGCCAAGCAAGATAAAAAACACTGAAGGAGAGGGAGAGGGTGGAGAAAGACTCACAAATTTTCATAACCTTGCAGAAAGTGGATGAATGACAAAAACAACAGATTTCTTTCTGCTCTCGGATGCAGAAATCCAATACTGAAGGATGCAATTGTCCTCATCCAGACAGAACCCATTAAAATTAAATGTTCAAAACTCAGTTTCTTCCTTCTCCTACTTTTATTACCTAAAGTGCTGATCATAAATGGAAACAGTTCCTCTACTTCAGGTTTCAGAGTGTAAAGACCTTATTTTGAATCCTCCTTTCTTAAAAAATGTGTTATTACTTCTCCAAGAGTTGGTATTTTTGATATTTATATGTTATTTCTTTGTAGGCCAGAAAATAAGAAATTGATACTACAAAGGATTTTTTGGGGCTGCAAAAGTAATCTCATTCTGCCAAAACTGTCAGGATTTGATCTGAACAAATTAACATTTACAGTCATTCCCCTTCCTGCATTTCTGGAGGGGAGTTAAATAAGTCCCACCCATTCCAGTCTCTAAGCCACTAACACGGTGTTTTTATGTAACATTCTTTCTTACAGACTCTGCATGTGGCTTAATCGTATAAACTGTGGTTGGACCCACAAAGAAATACTCATTTGCAAATATGTCCATTAAGGCAGATAGTACTTAAAAGCATGGTTGCAGGCATTAAACTGCCATAATTCTGTCCTCAAGCAGATTTTAACACATCGGTTGGAATATGTCATCTTATGAAAATGCCGTTTTTATGGTGCAGTTTCACAGCCTTCCCTTCTGCCAAGAAAGGGAAGGCATTCTCTCCACTGCATGCTCTACTGTTCCCTTTTGCCAGCTCTCCCCACTCACACAGCTTCAGGCTCAGCCAGACCAGTAAGACTTTTTTTTCTACTACTATTATTTTTGGAGGTTTTCCTGCCCATCAACACATCTAGCTGCATAACTGCATCATCACAGAGGACACGAACGTACAGGTTGGGTAGAAGCAGAGGAGGCACAAAGCATTTTCATGGCAATGCGGTCTTATATTACATGGTCTGAGGTTGATAATGAGATCATAATTTTAGGCTGCACTGTCAGAGGATATGGGATACGATAAGGTGACCTTAGCAGCCAGCCTCAAGGCCCTGCTCCTTTCCCTCGTTCACAAAAGACCATCCACATCATTTACCTCTGCCTACTTCTGCCTCTGGGAATTGACTCTTAACAGCAGAAAATAACCCCAGCAGAAAAAATTTGGATAGCTTCTTGTTAGGTCATTGAGATGAACTCACTCACCACAGGTCTTGGGAGCAGCAAAACTGGCAAAGAGAGAAAATGAAAAGCTCTCCTTTTTGGCTGAATTCACAGCAAGGTCTGAGCATTGGGAAACTGCTGATCTAAAAATATTCCACAAGGGTTTCATCCAGAGCCTAAGGCAATAAGTAACCAAGTGACAAAAAAAAAAAAAAAAAAAAAAAAAAAACACAAAAACTGTGCCTGCCTGAGTATACACAATAGAGGCAATTTATTGAATCTTTACCTCCATCAAACCCTCAAAGACTTGCTTCTTTACAGAAAAGCTTTGCAAAATTAAGTAATATGTTTTCAGATCTGCTCAGCAACACGTTATTGTCAAAAACAAAAAGAAAAACAAACAAGCACACAAAAAATACAGGGTATTTTTAAATACGAAACTTTCTAATTTAGTAAAAATACAAAATAATCACCCACCTCAACTCCCTAAATGATTACAATGAATGGTCCTGCCTTGCTTTCTTTATGCACAGGAGAAACACAGCAAGGTTACATCACAAAATATTAATAAATAAACTGCAAGCTTAAGCTACAGTTATGGACCCTAATTATGTCCATAAACAAATGGTTATGTTACATATAAAACTTAAGGGTCAGTGGGTAAGAACTCAGCAGTTCTTTTCTTTGCTTGTGTTTTTTTTTTTTCTCCTCATGTTTGTAGCTTCATTAGCACTATAGGAAATCCGTATCACAAAGACTACCAGTATATGTGAACTCTCATATCACCTGGGCAGGAGTCTTTGTTCTCAAACAGAATAATTTGCTACCTGCTTCAGCACAAAAGTCACCTATAAAAACTTTCTCTTTCCTTGAATTCGCCTCTCTACAAAACAACAACAATAGTAATAAATAATAATGTTAAAAAAGGGATCACAAAAGCAAAACCCCTTCCGAACATGGAATTCATCAAAGACTTCACTAGTCAGTAAGAAAATCTTTACCATATGTCATATTTTTTCATTTTTTATAGAACTACTCTAGTTGCTACTAGAGGAATTTTAGATCCAAAGCTCCAATGAGGGAAAAGTCATAGATAACTATATTCCAGAAATGCTCTACATCTCTTAATTAGAGTCCTTTTATGGAAGTTTTTACAGGGCTTGCTTTTAAAACTTCCCAGACCAGAAGCTGACATTTACTTGAAACAAAATATTTGAGAGTAAAATTTTCAGTAAGATCTCAAGACTTTCCTTTGGCTTCTGTGCTCAAATATGCACATCTGTTCTTCTGATGTCTTTGGATTTGACGATCGACAAAATATTCAACTACTTAAAGTAGAACCATCCTTCACAATCAAGCCATATTATCTAGCAGAAGTGTTTCGAAAAGCTCTAAGGATATAAAGTCAGCCTCCCAACTATAAAGTAAAATAAAAATTAAGCTAGTCATTTATACATATGTTGTGTTACTGTTCTAACTAAATGACTCTGGATGAGTTCAATAGCTCTCCACAAGCCGTTGGTTGTATTGAATTGATAACAACTTATTATGTAACCTTATAGCCCAGTCAAGACAGTAATACTATGCTTGCTACCAGCCACACACCTTGTACTAACTTTACAAAGTTTTGGGACTTGGACTCTCAGTCTTATTTTGTCTGGGTTGGCCTTAATTTGCTTGGAACTTAGTTTATCTTGTTTAGTTGTTACGACAATTGTTTAATGAGCTGATAACAACTACCTAACTTGTTTTAGTTTTACTTAACTTTGTACAATAAAGTTAATGCCAAAGTTAATGTTGTGTCTACTGTTAATTATTTTGACATGCATATGAATAACAAGTTAATAATTTTGACATACGCATGAATAACATATGCTTGCTATATAGAATAGCATTTAGCTATTCTAGATTGTAAAGTTATCTTTGACTCTAAAATATGCTTCACACTAAAAGAATACAAAAGCGGAGTGACAGCAGAGACATGGAGGTGTGGAAATAAGATGATACCAGAGATTCCAACACTACTAAAAACTCACCTGAGGTCAGTTTCTGATGGCAATGCAACTTAGAAGTTGGATAAAACTAGTTTTAGAAGTAACAGAAAGGGCAAGTATCTAAAATATTTAAGACACACTGTTGGCCATCTGGTGTGTTGAATACAGGGTACAAGTATATGTTTCTATTGGGAGCAGCAACTAGCGGTATAAACATTAACAAGGACAAAGTTTCTTTCTGTTCTTTAGTTTATAGAGAATAAATCTGTCTGGAAGGCTCTACTTATCTGTTATGCACTGTACAAAACTGTTAAAGCCTAGCTGAGACCATGATACTGCTGCAAAGGATTGTCTTATTCTCCTCTTGCTTCAGGCTGCAGGTTTCCACCACCTCCCTTGTGCTGGCAGCTTCATGCCCCTTTAGTGTTCTTTTCTTATTCCAGTCACACTGTATTTTCAGTTTGTATCAAAGGCAGTTATGAGAAACTGTTATACAAAGAAACTGTTTATGAGAGCAGATGAATGCAAATATTTGGTAAATGATTCTTAATCAGACAGCAAATGAAACCAAGTAAGATGTCATACATTTTTGAAGAAAGCAGTCTTAGGACAATACTTGCCTTGATACCTTCACTACGAAGAGTATAAAAAGAAATTTTAAAATTCACATAGCATTATTGGTAGATTTAAGCATCAAATCTCAAGCTAGGAAGTGGTTTATTGGGTAGATCACTCTACTGTACAAGTGTACTTTAAGTATCATAGATAAGCATAGGTCAACTTAGATCTATTCCCTTTGCACAGTTCTCTGCTATTTTCCCACTAAGCCTTGTACCCTCAACTGTTCTACTTTCATGCTTAGGCATTAAACAACCTTAACAGCATCAAGCTTACACATTATTACTCTGGAGGTTTATAGCACAGCCCTACTGTTATATGAGATGCTTTGAACTGGAAAACCACATAAAAATAATGGTTATATCTCAGATAATATATTAACACTAAGACAAAGCCAAATGAGAATCATGAAGAGGGTTCATGAAGTGGGGAAGGTGTTTCAAGCAGGAGTCAGAATAATTCACCAGTTTAGGGTCTACTATTATTTAATAACTACTTTATTTTTTTCTTTTTCATTTCATATCCTCCCTTACTTAATTTCTATATTAATTTCTATATATATGAAATTTATAGTGCAGCCCAAACTTGCACTGGAAAATACTGAGGCCACAAATTGAATGGCTTGAAAAACACTAGTGTGTACCTCTTAAAGTACCCAAGCACCATGATACAAATCCACCTATCTATATTACAGAGGTGTTGCTGCAGCAGGTTATGCTACCTCACAGAATAACAAACGATTAACTAAAAATAAAGCTTCTATCAGCATAGTTGATAGAAGCCCAGCAGGGGTTTTGCACAGACCTGACTGAATTCTGAATTTCTGCTAAGGAAGTAACATTACAAGAAAAACAAAGCCTTTTTTTTTTCTTAATTTACCATAAGATCGTAAGATGAGCACTCTAAAATTAATCTTAGGGGGAAAGCAGTTGATCACATAGTGAATTTTAAGAAGGTTTTTCTAAAGTTTTCACCCCAAGCTAGCTCACAAAAAAATACACACAAAAAAAAACCCCTAATAGTTTAGCATTTAGGTCATCTCTTTTATTTTATACACCCATCTGTATTTTATCTGACTTTCAAATGTAGGCTCTCTGGAGGGCCCTGAAAAAAGGAATTAAAAAAGAAAAGAAATAATAACATTGCCAATAGGCTACAGCTGGTTATACAAAAGCTCACATTCCACAGGGAGTATTTTAGGAGCATCTATCAACTTAAAATTTCTACGATTACATGTGAAGGATAACTCTTATGCTATAAATTCATACAGTTGCACATGTAAATATTTGTGAAGTTGAATACAAAGATTTGGATCCATACAGCAGCTATCTTCTTACAGCTTGAAAAATTATTGCCAATGCAGATTAATTTGGAAACACATTGCCTTTACATGCTTTTCCTTACTGTAACAGTGAAAGTTAAAGAACAACTCAATTTTTCTGCGGAATAGACTGTATACTCTCCATGATTCACCAATAATTAACTGAACTTTTACCAAAATTACTTAATTGTCATAAATCAAATTACTTTTAACTTACATTCCACATGAAGTGAGACTCAATCCTGCCTTTAGCTCTCCTACCATGCAGAGCAAGTTTATGCCAGCTGTTTTGCAAGCAGTGTGAGCAAGTCATTATGATCTGTATTAGAAATCTTAGAGAATAACAAGCTATAACACTGCTAAGAAACTGCTAAATGGTACTAATTACCAGCTGTAGACTACTGGTGGTGTACATTTTGTGTATTGTGGAATTCCCAGAACACATACAAGGAAGCAAACAAAAAAACAAGACAAAACAAAACAAAAAGCAGACAGTACAGAACAACTATGGATATTAACTATCTACACATCAATCCAAAACAGTTGTGCATATGGCATGTGAGTTGCCAAGGCTATCAAGGAAACACCTCCTTTCAGGAATATCTCACCACTTGACACATTTGTCTCAAGCATCCCATTTCACACAGTGTAGTCTGTAACAGTTTACACTGCCAATCTAAATCGGAGATGCTTGTTCATGTTTTTACCCATGCACTCT
>NW_010583016.1:96744-118647 GCF_000705375.1 Tinamus guttatus | reverse complement strand
TGCTGCCTCATGGTCAACTTGTCGTCCACCATGACACCCAGGTCTTTCTCTGCAGAGCTGCCCTCCAGAAGGTTAGTCCCCAGCCTGTCCTGGTGTCTGGGGTTATTCCTCCCCAGGTGCAGGCCCTTGCACTTGGCCTTGTTGAATTTCATGAGGTTTTTCACTGCTCAGTTGTCCAGTCTGTTCAGGTCCCCCTGAATGGTATCTTTATGGTATGGTTTATCTTTATGGTATCTTTTATGGCTCCATTTCAACCCAGTGTCTCCATAACAAAAAATATTACACATGCAGCATCTCCAACAGCCTTATGATTTTGGATTTGCTGTAAGATTTCTAAAAGGCTGGGTTACAGAATAT
This sequence comes from Tinamus guttatus, assembly GCF_000705375.1. The sequence continues at coordinate 118,290 of NW_010583016.1, read as the reverse complement.
TCCAAGAGATGACTGAAAAAAACCCCAATCCTTTAGTGCCCTTTCTCTGTCAGGTGTAGGGTACAGGCCTGTCACGTTCACTTTTTGATACCATTTGCATCAGGACAAGTTTATCTATTAGTTCACAATGCCTATAGATGCTCAGAAATCACCTCTTTAAAGCTGTCATCATTTCCCGTTGTTGTCAGTAGTAGTAACTCGAATATATATCCAATATTCTCAAGAGGCCAAGCTATCCAGATCTTTTGGGCATGACTATCTTGTATGTTAAGCAGAAATGCAAGCTCAGAGTCTCAGTTTATTTCCTAATTGCTCATACATGAGTCTAAGCTGATGTGCGGGTTCTGAGCAAATACTGAAGCATATATTTTAAAGAAGAAAATATGAGCTTGCACTAATCATACATGTCGGTACAAGGAATAAGTTGCAAAAGCCTCCTAGGCTTCCACCTTACAGTAGCACTAGATGGCTGAAGTCAGCAGGACAAATATCCTAGTGTCCGTTCTTAATATGGATTTGACATCTCAAATAACAACGGTGAGTAGGATTTAAAGGCAACTGAACTGCAGTTGTTCTCTTACTAGCAGTAGATATGTAAAAAATAACTGTGTTTGTTAGACAAAACATTATGCTCACTGGCTTATTGGTTTCTGCAACTATATATACCACCACAGAGAACAATAGTTGCAGAATCCCCAAAAATGATCGCCAGTGCTAGGAGGTGTGGGTGACTTTGGTCCACAGGGACCAGATGCAGAGCTGGGGTGGGGAAGAAGAGAGAGGATTTCTTTTCAGTCTTTCCGGATCAGATGAAAGACCAGATTTCAGTTACAAATCATATATAGAAAAACTAGAACTGATCATTTAAAATGCCTCCAAACAGAGCAAAACCACAACATTTTGCTAACTTTTAGCTTTATGGTGAATATAATTAGTCTATATTTTGTTATTAAAATGGAGACAAAGCATGTCACTCCTGCAACATCTAAAATTAATTCTAAAATTAATTTTAATCCAAACTAATGATGCCATCTATTAGCATGCATTAGCAGAAATGCATTTTGTGCCTGGTAGCAAGTACTATCACAATTTTGGAGAATATATATGCTGCATGAATAACAGTGGCACTGAACTCTTAAAAGCAAAATTCCCATTAGGTTGAAGTGTGAAGTGTGTTTCTACACTACTCCCATTATAAATGCATTTTCATATACATATCCATGTTATCCAACTGACCTCATCTGTCTAACCAGACTATTTCTCACCATTTCCAAATCTGCTGTTCAGTCAATATAGTTTCTGATACTCAAAAAAAAAAAAAAAAAAAGTCCCTAAGTTTTACTTGGGGGACTAGCTCTAGTCTACTCTACAGTTGTTTCCTCTTTCCACTTTTTATACTAAATGATAATCTCTTCATGCAACTGTAAAACACCTACTGCCAATAGAATGGGCATTTCATCTTGCTGAATTATTATGAGATGAGTTCAAATTCATTCAAAGACATTCACTGCTTTCTTGCTCTCAAATTTAGCTCGTCTTTCATTTAGATTGCTTTCTCCAGTTCTTACTGGTTTTGTTGCCTTTTCATGAGCTTTATCCAGGGTACCCCCAATTTCCACTTAATTGCTAACCTTGTAGCTGACATGCTTTTTTAACTAGACCCTCAAACCAAGTAAAACTCTTCCAGGATTCATAAACAAACAAGAAATTGCTTAAAACAGTGCCAGGGACAGGGCTGTTAAATAGATTTGGGAACTGCTTCAGTTTAAAGAACCGATTAGCAGATAGCTGTGGTAGAACCTTTAAGATCTCAGGATTTTCTGACAATTCCTAAATAGGCCTCAAAAATGAAGAAAATAGATGGGGCTGTTATGTAGTTAAATCACAGGATCACAGAATCACAGAATGCTTAGGGTTGGAAGGGACCTCTAGAGATCATCTAGTTCAACGCCTCTGCTTTAGCAGGGAAAAAAATCTGCTATTGTATAGATCTGTTACTGTATACCCTCTTCCAAGGGTAAAACTGTAAGAAAAAAAGAAAAGAAAAAAAAAAGAAAAAAAAAGAGGTGTAAGCATTAGCGGCATGGGTTATGCTGCTTTAGGAAAGAATAAGGAAGTAAAAGCAAATAGTGAGTGGACCTATTAAAAAAAACAAGTTTCAGGCTAATCTATTTCCTGAATTTTTAAACATCAAGTGAAAACTTGAGCACTTCTAAGTGTTTGAAACCAAAAGGAAAATAGGAACCAATAGGAAAATTAGGAAAAAAATATATATTCTCTTCACTGTTTGCATGCATGATTGTATATATGTACGCGTTATTTTTTAAAGTACCTAGCTTCCACAGTCCTCTTCTTGGACACCACAGTCTGATCATATACTCTACGTGGCACGATCAGGCTCATTCACAACCAGATGAGTTAAAATACCTTGAGTGGAATTCATCCTCTCAAAACCTTTGCACTTCAAGCACACAAAATTAATTATCCACAAGGAAAGGTGTCACCTGATAAAATTTTACTGACTGAAACGATTTAATTGGCTAAGGAATAGACTGCAGCACACCTCTAGTGAGAAAAATTGCACTACCTCTGAAAAATACGACGCACACTCAAACTATATTAAAATATCCTGTTTTCCATTATAAATGGGGTTTTTTAACACAGCTGTATTTTTGAAGGAGTGATGAGTCATTATCTTGATTACTTTCAGAATTAATTTCAAAATGTAAGTCATTCAGAACAGAAACATTTATTTAAAAGTATGACCACATATTAAATGCGTTCACATATGCCCACATGTTAATATTTTTCAGGATAGCACTGGAAGGACAGGCAATGGAAACGGGAATGGTCTTCAGTCTTCAAAAGGGGCAAGAGGGAGGAGCTGGCAAACTACAGGTCAGTCAGCCTCACCTCCGTCCCTAGAAAGGTGATGGAGACCATCTCTAGGCATACGAAGGAAAAGACGGTGATCGGGAGTAGTCAGCATGGATTCACCAAGGGGAAGTTTTGTCTGACCAGTCTGATGGCCTTCTGCCATGAAATGACTGGATGGATGGATGAGGTGAGAGCTGTGGATGTTGCCTACCTTGACTTTAGCAAGGTAGCTGAAGTCTCCCATAACATCCTCACAGGGAAGCTCAGAAGTGTGGGTTAGATGAGTGAGATGGATTGAGAACTGGCTGCATGGCAAAGCTCACAGGGATACTAGCCTGCATTAGAAGGAGTGTTGCCAGTAGCTCAAGGGAGGTGATCCTCCCCCTCTACTCAGCTCTGGTGAGGCCGCACCTGGAGTATTGGGTGCAGTTCTGGCCTCCCCAGTTCAAGAGGGACATGGAACAGGAGAGGATCCAGAGCAGAGTAAAAGAGATGATTAAGGGACTGGAACACCTACCTTGTAAGGACAGCCTAAGTGAGCTGGGCCTGTTGAGACTTCAGAAGATTGAGAGGGTGATATACCAACTTGTACAAATAACTGAGGGGAGAATTTGTAAAGAGGATGGGGCCAAACTCTTCTCGGTGGTGGCCAGTGATAGGACAAGGGGTAATGGGTATAATCTGAAACACAGTTAGTTCCCTCTCCATATGAGGAAGAACTTCTTTACTGTGAGGGTGACAGAGCACTGAAACAGGCTGCCCAGAGAGGTTGTGGGGTCTCCTTCTCTGCAGGATCTTAAAAACCTGCCTGGATGCCACCCTGTGCCATGTGCTCTAGGTGTCCCTGCTGGAGCAGGGGGGTTGGACTGGATGATCTCTAGCGGTCCCTTCCAACCTCAACCATTCTGTGATTCTCTTTACCTGCAAACACCAGATATAGGCACTTCCAGGCCCCTGTGATGCTTAAAGAGAACACTCACACTCTCCTACAGTAAAATCAAGGCTCAAGAGCGAGTCAGAAATTACATGCAGTCAAACTGGAAAAGTAACATATATGAAATTCTCTATCTGATGATATATAAGGGGACCACATATAATCATGATAATAGCCCCAAACAGTACTGAAATACATTAATTTACATATATATTATAAGTGTTTTTAAGAGTGGTTTTGTTCGGTTTTGGAAGGTTTATTGGCTACCTCCCAATGAACACGCTATAATACACTGCCTGTAATATATCCTACTGCATTTATGATAACTATCAAACACAGAATTGTTTCTCAAATACAGCTAAGCAGAGTGTCTCCTCTGAAACTTTCCCCTACATAGCTGGAAAAAAATGAGTCAACGTTACTGGGTACCTTCTTTATCATCGTGACGTACGATGGCATCCTGTATCACGTCAGCAAGATGGAAATGAACCCGGTGGTTCTTGCCGTGTCTCAGCTTTTTGGCAGAACCATCCCGCTTCTGCAAGGCTTTCTCTCGCTCATAGTAGGCCTTTACTTGATCGCAGCGCATGCGCTTCACCAGCCGCTGCCGCTGTCCCAGAGGGAGCGACTCCAGCAAGCACTGGTCTATTTCCATGTCATGGGATCGGAAAATGTTACATAGCTGGAAACAGCCTGGAAGAGAGGAGAGATAGAGCCATTCACATGGGGCACCTGGGTGTGGAGCATCTAGGGGTCCTTCTAACCATGTGCAAGGCTCTGCTCTGGGTGCTTTTCTTGACCAATGCCGATTACAGAGAGCACATAAAATTATTACACACCTTCTAGAAACACCACATAGTTACCTCCATTAAAGTGCTGATGCATTTTTTAAAGCTAACACAATTCACAGAAACAAATGTGAGCAGAAAGATGTCGAAGAGTTCAACAGACAAGATGGCTGAATAGCTAATTAATTTAATACAATTGAAGTAGTCCACATCTCCTTATAAACAAAAGGCTGCTATTTAAGGAAAAGCAAATCTGATGTCTGTACTTCTTTTTTGCTCATTTTATCTTGCTTTGAGTTAGCAAATTCACGTTATGCAGTGAGAGGAAAAATCTTCAAATCACAACCACAATGAGTTCATTAACATGCAGTGGATACTCAAGCAACTATCGAAAACATCAAAATCATTCTAGAATCATCACTGTGGGAATGTATTTTTGGCAGTCTATATGTGCCATCCAAGCTGAATTGTCTAATAAAAATGTCAAATATTGGAATCTTCATGAGGAAACATCACATATAGCTCTGATTCAGTTACTCTTAACATTCATAGCCTACCTTCAAGTTATATTCCTCTATTGTTGTCAATGTTAAATTTGCTATTTTTACTGACATTTCAATAACAGTAATGGTCTTTCCCCATATGTTCTCTATTCCACTGAGAGTGAACACCATAAGAAAACATTGCTGCTGGTTGCTTTTCAGAGGACAGCTCCATTACACAGGGAGACTAGTGACTGCCAGATAATTTTATAGCTTAAGTCCTGGGAAGTGAATCCACAATTTCCCCATCAATGATGTACTCAAATTTCTCATTTCTCAGCAGACAAACACATCAGACGAGTTTTTTCTTTTTTCCTTTTTTTTTTTTTGGTTCTCCTTGGTTGACAGAAGAGCTCTTGAAGGGGATGTGGGCTCATATCACCTTGGGCAGTTAAAAAATACAAGATGCCTGTACAATTTTAATTAAGGCTGCTTTTGCCTACCCATTTTTCTCAATCTTTAATTACATGATAAAAGGATCTCTGCTTTGTTCAGGGCACGGCTGGGTAGTGCTGACCAAATGACTACTATTGTTTTTTCCTTGCTGCTTGACACATGCTTAATCTACTGAATACCTTTCAAACTCTGCTCTGAAAGAATAATTAATAATTTTCTGCCAAGCTTTCACAAAATTTACATCACCAGAGAACATAAGTACTTCACAAATATTTATTATTTTCAATAAAAAAAAAGGATAAGTGGCCATTACTATCCATATTCTGTCCCAAAGAACTGAGATGGAGACAGGTATTTTCTTTTTAAATAACTGATTTAGTGTGTTCAATTTAAGAGCTCTGTGTTTTTTCTTATTTTTTCTTGTTTTGATTTAAAGATGATGTATTCTATACCATAATATTGTTAGATAATTCCATAATAAAACACTATCAAAGTGAAACTCCTGCTGTCTTTAGCTGTGGATATGAATGCCAAGCACCCCTATAAATTAGATTTCAGAGTCTTAAGTTAGAAATCTCAAAATTGAGGAACATATATTTATGCAAAAGGTTGCTAAAGTATCATGTTGATAAACTCTAAGACACAAGCAGGCACAGAATACAGTTTTATAGATCAAGTTCAGTCAGCATATTTTAACTTATATCACCCTTCCTTCACTATAATTTCAGGTCCTTTCTTAGTACATATTCAGGTTATGCAAAAACAAGTCTATTAGACTAAAAATACTGGAAATAAGTATTACCTTTCTTTAAAACAAAATGCCAATACTTTTTTTTTTTTTTTGGTCAAAAGCAAACAACCTTTTCTGTAAGAAAAAAAATCTTCTATTGACCTTAAATGAGGTATTTCATTTCTGAGCATATTTCGTAAAAGACAAAGAAATGAAAGACCAACTGCATAAAGCCAATAAGATGAAGCTTTATTTCCCTTTTCATTCCCAGAGATCACACCATTCACTTTATATGTCCAGACCATTCTTAGAAGTTTGTTCTTGAGGCAGTTTATGACTAAATCTTCTTGCTCGCACAATACAACTGTCTGAGGAATAAGCAAACTTCAGATCTTCCATATTAGAATCATTCTGCTTAATCTTTCAATAACCAGGTCTTGGTCCAATAACCAATAACTAGGTCTTAGTCTTCCTAGCAAAAAATACTGTGCTGACCACAGAGCTTGGTATACTGACAGCCAGCCAGGTTTGCAGCTTCAGAGAAGAACCAGTTTTCTGTGTTGAACACGTTTGACATCACGGACTGAAATGTTGGGAATAGGCAAAGAGAAGTTCTTCACTAGTACTTCATAAGGCAATAGGAGCCTTACTGCAGGAATTTTCCTCTTCTGCTCCTACACTTTAGAAGAAGCAGCTGCCTATAGGCCAGCATCGGACCAGTCGGCCAGCAGAATGCAGAAGACCACCAGCCACTGGCTTATCCTTTGCTCCTTGGTTTGATGGTCATGCACATGGGCTCAGATCTTCATTGGAGGAAGCGAGCTTTGCAACCCACTGAGCTAAGAAGCCAGCTTTGCCTCTGCTTAAAAAAGCTTTTCTGTACCTAAAAAGCTTTGCCTCTGCTCTGTTCTTTCCTCTTTTTTACTTCCCAAAAAGACCGTAAAGACGCAGCACTCATGTACGTGGACTCTGGAAGGCCACCTCTAGGAAACTCAGCAGAAGTTAACAATTATTGCTGGTGCTCTAGTCTTAACTGTAAATCAGTGTGGTTTGCTGACAGCAGACTGCATCTTCCCTTTCTCCTGTTTTGCTCATCTACAGTCTCTGCGCTTAGGAGGCACTTCATTTTGTTCATTGTAACAACGGAAATTGGTGCCAGCTGTTGGACCCCTTCTCTGACTCAGCTCCTCTAGTGCCATAAATCAAGGAAACGAGTTTAAAGTCTTGGTTAAATACAGTACAGCAGAGCAGGAGATTGCACAGCCAGTCTCTAGTTTTAACTAGGATGTGTCTGACCTAGTGAGCTCTGCCTATCCAGTGAGATGACTTTTAACTTTTTCGAGTGCTTCTGTATTTGGCAGCTTCATGAAGAATTAGGCTGAGCTGCTGGGCTGCCAAACTGGCTGCAGGTAGTATTCATGGTGCAGACGAAATCAGATAGCTTAAGCAGATTCAAAAGGTGACTATTAATCCACTTGGGCACTGGTCCCATTTGAGAAGTGATGAGCTGCAGATGGGAGTTTTCCTCTCAGCACATCTGGAACTTGATACATCCTAGAGGAGATCAGTATCTGACTGCAGATTTAATAGATGCAGGTCAGCAGACTTGTTGGGTTGAACCTGGATTAAACAATATAGTGTAGATACAGACAATAAGGCAAACTCTCTGACTTCATCATTCAGACACCCACTTCTAGGACATGCAACATTTAGACCCAACTTTAGATCCGAGCAGATTTGTTCCCTGCACTACGGAAACCTAACAAGCATGGGCAACCACCAGCAGCCCCGCAAGCAGAGCTTCCTGGCTATCATCACCAGAGACCTGAGCTCAAAACCAGGAGGGCTACAGCCCCATAAACATGCTTCTGGGGGGAATGTTGGAGATCACTCATTCAATGCCATTTGGAGCAGGAGGCTGATCACCAGCCTCAGATTAGGTCTCCTATGTTTGTCTAGCAGAGTCTTAAAAATTTCTTGCAAATTAAATTCTAAAATTTCTCTGGGTAACCTGTTCCACTGCCGTACTTCTTTATATCCTTTGTGTATGTGCAGCTTTATATTTTTTCTTATGGGATTATACACATCTTACACTAGGGGAGTCCAAGATTACACACGAACTTGCAAATGCAGCCTTACCAGCCCAAAGAAGAAGGGGACAAGGTCTTCTCTCAGTCTCCTGGCCACGTGATTCCAAAATAGCCCAGTATACAGCTTATCTTAATTGCAATTAAGATCAGTGCTGGCTCACATTCAGCTCTGCATCCGCTGTAATGCCTAGCAGGGCTGCAATCCAAGTCAGTCAGTTCCAGCCCTGTACCAATGCAGAGACTTAGTCTGTCTCAGGCACAGGAATATGCACTTTCTTTGTTGAACTTTCCAAGTCTCTCTTGGCCCAATCCTCAGGATTAAGATCTACCATTCAAAGCATGCCAGCTCTCCATCCTAAATTGAATTGCCAATATCAGCCACGGCTTAGGTTGCAAAGAAAAACTCCTGGAAAAGTAGATGCTAAAATTAATGAGTCTCTTAGGCAGATGTAAACTGTGCCTGTTTAGAGATGGATACTTGGCTACAGCCCGGATCAAAAGAGGTGCTACTAAAGCCCAAGTATAGCAGATATAGCAACCTTGTCCATCGTATGGAACCCATTCAAACATCAGGAGAAGTATAGGAGGCTTCTAAGAAGAGCTCTTCCTGAGTGTGCTAATCAAGAAAGAGACCGTGTGGCAACATGAGCAAATATCTTTAGGTACAGAAAAAAAAAGGTTGCCATCTGGGTCAATTTGTATAAAAACTCTTATCTCATTATTTGTGTGTGATACCAATTGAAGATTATTCCACATATTTTCTTGCTTCAGTTGGTGTATGACAAATTACAGTTGTGTAGAGGGATTTGATAAGGTCACTGTGACTGTCACTAGCAGATTGCACCAGATAACTCATTAGCAGTGTGATGACAATATTGCCTCCATCAAAACATTGAGAAAGCTTACTAGGGTATGATTTATATAATGAGATGCCCTGGACTGAAATCTCTAGGAAAATGACTGACAGTACATAAATCTTTTTAAGGTCTCTACACTCCACACAGTCACATAGTACTAAAATGTTTAGCAAACACTGAAATGTCAAAAGCAGAGAGACCTTTATTATATCAAAATGGTTATTAAACAGCATAGCACAAAGAAAGCCACTGCCACTCCAATAAATAAACAAATAAGTGGTTTCAAGGAAACTTGCTAGCGCAAAGTCACTTCACCAACCAGGTCTGCTCTGAGCCATTATGAAGAGAATAATTATTTTATCAAACCTGTTAATAAAATCACAGCAATTTACTCACAACCGGCCAGAGTGCCAGCTGCATTACAACACAAATTATGAACTTGATCCTGTATGAACGAGAGATTTCTGAGTAAATAGGAACCGCTTGCTTTGAATTGTTTCCAGTTTTCACTGTGAAAATGAAATATTTTGTGGCATCACATGGACTAACTCTTGGAAGAAGAGCTTGAGAAGGATAAGGGGAAATAGAAAGAGGAAGAATGTGATTGCTGCTAGCAATTTTCTTCTATCTCCTAGAGGTAATTTGAGCCCAAGTAAGTTTGTAGGGGCCTTGTCGCCATACCTCTTTTCACAAATAATATTTATATAGCTTTCATTTATATTTTCTGCTCTTATGGCTTTATCTCACCTAATTTTAAGCATTTGCTCTGGCATCTAAATCGGATCCTGACAAAAGGCACCTTGCACATCCCATCAGTCTCTGGAGGGCAATAGGACACACTTGTCTTCCTCCACTGGTTTAAAATGAGTCTGGGGGTGGTAATTTTCCTATCTTATCTGGATCACATTACAAGAGGCATTTTCAGGACCTGCAGCTGCATGCAGAATTACCTATATTCAAGTTCACGGGCACTAAAAAACAGCTTCCTTTTGTGCTTACATATATGGTATTTTGATTGTTTCTTGTGATACAGATATTTGCTCTTGTGATTCTGAGAAATAAGTAAGAAAAAAGAAACAAATTCTGCGAAGAATTTGTTTTGAAAAGTAAATTAAAAAAAAAACTTTTCTTTACATTAAATACATGCAAGCATGAAAAATACTGCCATTGCTTACTGTGGCAGGCATCTCAAATAAAGTGAAATAAAACTAGGTCACAATATGCTGAAAATTAAGAATTTGCAAATATTAGCTCATATGCTCATCTATATCTATGTAGACATTCCTGTTGATTTCAATATTATTTTAATAGGAGAAAAATTCTGCCCTTGGGTAAGTGTTTGCTGGACTATGACCTTCAAATGCAAACTTAGAGAAATCCTTCTCAGGGCTAAGCTCAAATTTTAAAACGTTTTCAAATCTTTAAGAAAAACATCCCTTGAGGCAAAAAAACCCAACTCTGCGTTCATTTAGATATAGCCATACATACACATCCCAAACCATCTTCTTGTATCTCATATCTGTTTGAAAAATGTGCTTAAGTTTATTTTTTTTTAAGTAAGATAGAGGCAAATTTTGAAATAATTGCATTATTGCAGGACAGTATGTTTTAAAGCTGGCTAGCAGAGTATTAATAAACATACAAGGGAAAAGCATGAAGCGAGCAGCAAGTGATCTGGCCCTTACAGAACTAGATGCACAGATGGTGTAAAGCAATGCAGCCTCATCTGGTTCAAAAAACTGTACTCGTTTAGACCTCATTTTTGATAACAGAAATCAGATCAGAAAAGGACTAACCCTTTCAGTAACATGCATTGTTGTAACATGTACATACACAATGATTCTACTCTACAATAGTGATCTGCTGCTACCAACAATGAAAATTATATAAATTCATTTTATTAAATTAGTAATATTAATTTATCAGTATCTATGCAGCTGAAGTCGAATACATGTGAAATCTGTAACATCTGAATTCACGGTGCCCACAATACATATCAGTGCATTTGAGTAAAGGTACCATCTTCTGACATAAAAAATTATTATGTATTATCTCCTGATCTTGCAGTTTGGAAAATAAATACTTCTTACCCACAGAAGAGGCTACATCTCAAATTGCAATACTAGCATCAGTATCAAAATACTTGGACTTAAAAATCCTTTTTTTCAGTACAGGAAAAAATATGTACAACTTGAACAGCCTCTCTTACATTTATTAAGCTGTAACTGAAGCATAGCACTCTTAACTACTCAGCCTGATTTTAACAGCTAAAGTATTTTCATTAAATCAGCAGTGCTGTGTTTGCAGTAGTAGTGGGCTTACTCCCTTTTTTCCTTGGTTCCAGTCCTCTCCCTGCAAGCAGAGAGCCATGAGGGAGCAGTATAAATGTAAACTATTTACCTTCATGTAAAGCATTCAATTAATGCCAAGTCTTCTGAGAATAAATTACATTGTAGCAAAGGGGCTGATCTGGTTCTCCTGTTCTTGGCTCAAGTGAGCCTCTTTTGGATGCAATTACAGCTAGGCCTCTCAAATGACTTAATATAAAGCTTCCCGATTTTCTGCTTAACACTCAACTCTGTCTTTGCTGAAGAGCGATATTGAGCATATTCAAGCAACCATCCTCTCGTGAAACCCTCCTCCTGTATGTTGCTCTTCAAGAGCCCTTTGATGTGACTAGACTGCTAAGCAGGAACTGCAATCAATTCCCAGCCTGATACCAAGGAAAAGTTACTTATCAGAAACTATTAATCAACCCTATATGCTTTCTAATAGACTCTATTCTCTATCTATCAGTGATTTAGTGAAATTACGGCAACATTCCATAAAAAAAATTATTACACCTAAATCAGCCAGTCAACCAACTTAGGATTTTGCCTTGTAGAAGGGAGAGTGAGTAATAAGGAAGCAAACGTAACAGAGGGCCCTATCCCGGCCTTTTTTATTTTTTATCACATAGCAGTCGGTAACACGTGAATCTTTTATGTGCTAGGAAAAGGCACTTATTCAAGAAAAACAACCTAGCTACTTTGCACAAACACTGGCCTTGAATGCAAAAATATGTGGGTTTCAAGTACAGATGAAAAGGGGTACTCCCCACTTTTACAAATAATAATAATAATAAAAATTGTTTTGCCTGTGTTGAAGCACAAGGAGGTCACAGGCATGAATGCTCTTGGCGGAGCTGCGTGTGTTACAGAACAGGGGCCTCCTCCCACATGCGGGTGACATGCAGCAACTTCCAGAATTAAAACAAAATGACTGCACACACACTGCTTGGGTTCATACCGTTGCTTTCAGCAACTGTAAAATTGCTGCCTCCATATTCACCTTACAGGTATCATCCTTGTACATACTTTTGGAGGATGAGATAGTGGTGCACTCAGGATTCCCACAAGCCTGAGCATACCTTAGGTTGCTTCTGCTCAAATACCAGAACTTTTGTGAAACAGAACTAAAATGTCATTGACTGTTCTACAGCACCAGAGTTTCCAACTGAAAAGGCTCAGAGATGAGGAAAAAACATCAACCCATTCACCTCTTTCTAAATAAGATTCCACCCCCAATAAAAAAAGAGCTTTTAGCATGTGAACATCTCTCCTGCTCAAGTTGGTTTAAAGGGCGTAAGTAGCTTCTCCAAACAATAACTGTCCAGACTACAGGCTGAAACACCCGCTACTGCTCTTCTGTGCTTTAAGGAAAGCCTCTGAAGAACAAGGACCTTGAAATTTGGGATCCAGTAGCTTCTTACTAAGCAGAGAGAGGAAAAAAAAACACCATTTGTTTGATTTTTGGATACCTCTATACTGGTGTATAAAAGAATGGCAGAGAGCAGTCTCTGGTTCTCCAGTTAAGTGGAAGGGAATGGTTCATGTTCACACCAGCAAAGGTTCATGTATAGCAAATGAGGCATAGCTTGATTGCATAGTACATGGTCCTGATTCTTCTGTGAGCATCATATGATGCTACTTTGCTGTAAGACATAATCATAATTTCTGTGCATGTCAAAGCTTCTGAAGCAAAGTCTGTGCTGCAACATATCAGAAAGGTATTTTTATAATGCGGCAATGAAGGTGTAGTATGAGTCTAGTAAGCAGTATGAGACTGCCTGTGGGAAGGGGACAGTATTTGAGACCACCAAGCCTCTTGAAATAGAAGAAAGATTGAACAGGACATAGAGTGTATAATCTCGGACAATTTCATCCACACTGTCTTTTGAGAGTGGCCTCTACACACTGCTTTGGTCACAGGACAGGCAAGTTGAATCTGTCCAAATTTGAACTAGAGGCCATTCAAGGCCTTTCCCCTATTCTATTATGAAGTGCAGACAGACCCTTTCAGGCTAAATGAAAGTCTCTTGTGAAGCCCATCTGAAGGTGGTTGGAAAGTTCCTGTCCAACCACCAGATCTTTGCTTACAGTGCTTACAGTGAGATAAGTGGATCATTCTGAACAGCAATATATTTCACCAAGGAAAAATGAACTTTTTTACAGTATGCTTCAGTTTCCTTGGAACATACTTGAGATTATTCAATATCTTCTGTCAATATCTTCTGTGAAAAAAGCTTTAACTTAATGGCTATTAAACTAACCCAGATATCCATGTGGTAATAAATAAATAAACCATCTTTTCTTACCATAATGAAATAATTGTATATCATTCTTAGACAATGTACTACCAAACATTGCTCACTTGTTTCAGTAAAATCTGTAAAGATTAATCTGGCTTTGTGACATTTTCTTGAATCTGGACAGCAAGTTTTGAAATTATGATGGGGACAAAAGCTAAAAGACAAACGCACATTTTGGTGCTACAAGGCACAATATATATATGCTTTGTTTCCTTAGGAAAATGAAGCTAAAAGTGCCCATCTGTTCCCCGAAGAGAAAAGGTGCTGCTCCTAAAGCAGTTAAAACTGTTGTATTTTCACAGAAATAGTTAATATCCACCACGTCAGGATCTGAAGAGGGACTTTAAAGCAATCAATCAAAAAGTGGTCATCTGATGCAAATTGTTGTTACTAACACATTTTAAGATATATCTAGATATATGCAAGCTAGAAGAAAAACTCCAAGCTGGCTGTGTGAAATATTATAGTCTTTTGTTCGCTTCGGGATTTATGAATTTGTCACCCATTATTTGGGATTTCTAAAAGCAATAAATGTATAGTTATTAGATTAACACAGAGAGTTTAATGTAGATTCTTGTCATTTGCAAAGCCTTTGAGAAAATATCATCAGCATGTCATGGAATCATTAAGGTTGGAAGGGACCTCTAGAGGTCATCTAGTCCACCCCCTACACACGCAGGGCCACCTAGAGCACATGGCACAGGACCACGTATATATGGTCATATTTTAGTAATCTGAATTACTATAAATCACATCAATCACAGAATCACAGAATCATAGAACAGTGGAGGTTGGAAGGGACCTCTAGAGATCATCTGGTCCAGGCCTCTGCTCAAACTTCCTCTGGTTGAGAGGCAAATCCTCAGAAGGGAACTGCAGCATGTTGTTCTTCTTCATCTGTCCATACCTATTGCATCAGGTAGTTCCCTTCTTTGTAAGCGACCTTGATCCTCAGCAGCTGCTGTCCCACCAGGACTTCCGCCTTGGGAAGCACTTTTTATGCTCACCAAATTGCAAAGGGTAAATAACACTTTGGCAAAAGTCAGGCTGTGTATAGATGCAATTAAAACACAAGCTCCTTTCAGGACACTGGCTATGCCAAAGGACAGGCCTGCCTCCAGGACTGCAGGCCCTTCTCCGTGCCGCGATCCCCGCATTTATGCTGACATCAAGTTGACAGCAATAAGAGGAAAATTGCATCAGAGATACTAAGCAATGGTGATTAAAACTCAAGAAGCTCCAAATTAGAAAACACGATGACAGAAAGGATGATCTGTGCTTATCAAAATACAATAAGAAAGACAAGAAAGAAGAGATCAAAAAATCTTCCAGAAGTGATACCTCTCTTTAGTCTTTGCAGAGACCTGATTGTCTTTGTTTGTCTATAGAGCAAAATTTAGGAAGTTACAATTAAGTTGTGAATATAAGAGTTATTTCAATACCATATTGTAACTGGAGACATAGTCATACACTCATCTTTAGTCTGTGCTTTCAGATACAAGAAGAAGAGGAGGGGAGAAATTCTTCTGCATTGGAGAAATCTCCTTGCCGTTACAATAAATATAAATGGTTTGTTACGCAGACCAAGGACACTTTGATCACAGTAAGTGATGTAAAACACTAAGAGAGTTGCTGTTGCTTGTAAATCTGGAATTCTGAAGGGTGAATTAACACATAGGTGTACAGTGACAGGAAGCAAAAATTACTATTGCTACACCTCAAAGGTTTTATGTAACTTTCAACTAAAAAAAAAAAAAGAAACTGGAAAAGCTGAACAGAAGCAGAAACAGCTAACTGTTGTACAGTAAATGACTGAACAAAGAAACCAAAAATAATGTTTCAAAACCTGACGCGGTTATTTCGTCACAGATACTCTAAAGTATCACTATTTAGGCTGCAAACATGCTGGGGATCAAGAGACATAGGACCTCCAGGATAGGAGAATTACAGAAAATTCAGGCAAAAAATACATAAGTCAAAAGTTTGCAGAAGCTTGGATGCAGTGAACTTAGCAAAAAGAAAGCAAATATGGCTCAAGAAAAAGAGGATATCCAGTATCATACATCACAGATAGTCAAAAGCCAGAAATGAAACAGTGGTTCATAGACCTAGTCATAAGGACTGGCAAGCACACAGGAAAGGAAATCCTGTGCCAAATGGTTCTACATGCAATTTAATCATTTACAGAGATTACTGCAAAGTAAAACCAGCTGCAAGAGAACTAATATGCACGCCTTTGGTCTCTGCTCAGTGTAGGTCAAGAGAATACCATCTCAGCTTTCAAATGGCAAAAGGATTGGAAACAGGCCCTCCTCTTTTCTGCAGAATGGCAGCTTATCAGCAATACTGTATTCTGTGCTAGACAGTCAAACTGAAGCAGTTCAAAAAGACCCCCACAAATAGCTCTGGGGCCTGAGGGACTGATTTATGAGGAAAGATGAAAAGAATTAAATATGTATAGCTTAGCTAAGCTTTGATTAAGGAGAGATAAGTTAACAGAAATGTGAAGGGTGAGATGAAAAAAGGGAAGGTTATATAGCATAAAAAGGAAATGCATGAGGAAAGAAAAAATGAGTTTAATATAGCAAACATTTAAGCAGAGTATGAGGAGAAAAACAACATACATAGATGAGATCACCAAGTAGTTCAAGATTCCTTTTTTGGCACACTCGGTGGATCATTATAGAAAAGGAACAAAAAAGGCATGGCAGTGTGTTACCTTGGGAAATCAAGGCAGCTCCTTCAGCCAGCACGGCAGCCTTGCATGGGATGGTCCTGCATAGCTTTGCTAAAGACAGCCCTACCCCCTAAAGTCCACTGGCATGGCCTCTGCTATGTGGAGCTATGCTATTGGCACCCAGGTGACCTCTCCTCTCCCCTCATAGTGTAGGCATAGTTATTGAGTATGTCCTAGCTAAGCTTGGGCTGTGACTGTCATGCCAAGGACTTTGGCCAGTCTCCACTAGACCTCCATGGATGAAAGTTAAAGCAGGTTGAGCAGCTGTCCTGACAGAGTTTGCCATAGTATTTTCAGTTAATCTCTCACATTCACAGCTAATCCCATGCTGTTGCCTCACACTACACTATAACATAGTCATATGGGGGATTATAACATAAAATAGGCACAGAGGAGCACTGTATCATATTTGGCTGTGAGCACAGGATAGAAGCATCACTTTATCACTTTTGGATTAAGTAAAAACAGACAACCCTCTAAATCATTCATTTCTTGAGGAAAAGAAAGGAGAAACACCTCCAGATCTTCTGACAAACTGTAAAAAGGCATAGTGACAACCAATGGACTCCTACTTTACAGGAACCTCCAAGCTCTTTACTGAGAAAATAACTAGACAAACATACAAAGGATGCTTCAAAGCTATCAAAGAAACTGAGTAGACATCATAGAAATTATTACTGCAGTCCAATGACTCAAAAGACAAAAAAAGCTGTCTCTCAGAGACAAAAACTATATATTCATTGGTGATTAGGAATAATTATGTTGTTTAGATTGGTTTATGTGCTTTATTTTCACATTTTCCATGATTTACACTGGGAACTACTTTAACAGCACAAATCAAATATTTATGTACAAGGCAAAATATCTGAAGAGCTAAGCATTCATTTCAACTGCAGTTTGAATATAAAATTTCTCCTGTTTCACATACAACTGAGTGTCAGTTAGGGGATGCACTGATTTCAAGCATTTTTATAGCCTCCTCTAGTAAGTTACCTAAAGACAGTATTATCCTCTCTACAAAATTTGAAGAAAAAAGGGACAACTTCTAAAGACCTGTCTCCCTGCTTCCTTCTCTTTGGAGGACAGCTTTGGATCCAAAGCATCTCTTTGGTGACATCTTTGGATGTCACCATTTACAAAACCTTTACAGTTTCCCTGTCTATTAAAAGGATTATATTTGAAAACCACTGATTAGCTTTCAAAATACAACCTTAACAGAGCACACTGTTTTCAGCGGATGTCTTTACAAGGTCTCGTATTTCTTTATATGTCATATGTCGTAACAGGTTTTTCATCAAATGGCACCACAGCAGCACTCCATCATCCTGAGGTGGTATGCCCCAGATCTGCCCCTCTGTCTACATGATCTACGTATGACTTCGATCGCTTCACGCTGCATAGAAAACCTTCAAAGCGGGATTTCCAGCCACAGAGGTCACACCCCACATTTTGCCTCTTCCTGAAAATGCTATTTTCCGTTTTAAAACAAAACCCAGTTGAAGTAAAAAATAACAAAATACTTCCAAGGGGAAAGCCTGTGAGAGCTTTTTTAAAAAAAAAGTAACAGATGACAAATACTTTTCCTCTACTCCTGTACTGTGCCCTCCTGACCACATTCCTTGCCAACCGTCTTACTGGACCACAAGAGATTAAAATTGCCTAAATCCAAGGCCCTCTGCATCACCTTACAGATGGGGAGAATTTGTTATATGCAGCCGATTTCAGTGTACAAGAATGGAATTGGCAAAGAAAGCAGATACCATGGTACTATTGACATTTGTATTTTTACAAATTACAGCAGACTGACCCATGTTATCTATTCCCTGAGGGTGAATCTAGCCATAAAATGCTAGAACTTAAAGATTTCTTTTAGTAAGTCTTATTTGGTTGCTGTTTTCACTAAAGGCAGTTGCTTTAAAACAAATAAAAGAAAATGATACCTTTTAAGAAACAATCAAATACGAAATTACTAGCTTTGGCAGTTCTCCATTACGACATACCATCAAATTTCCATCAGGACAACTATCTATTTGTTCCTGATCAAATCAGACTCCCATTGACTTCACCAATTTCTATCCTTTTCTGTAAGAACAAATTAGAATTACTTTAATTTAAAATTTAATTGCTTTATTGTTTATACTGTGGCAATTTTGATGCAGACACAAAGTTCCACGTAACACTATTTTTTTCAGAAATGAGAAAAGCAATTGTGATAATTTAGAATAAGAACTTTTTTTCAAGAATGAAAATAGGTTTCATATCCTCAAAATGTTCACAAACTAGGTAATACAAATCAGCAAAATTTGCACCATTGGAAATAGAAAAATTCAGGCTGTTTTGTCTGTTTTCTATTTTTGCACTGGTAAAACTGGAATTCTGAAGTTTCAAGCATCCTGTTTAGTATGGTGACCTTTACAATCTTCTTTCATCTTATTTTCCAGATAGCTACATTTCCTTACTGGCTAATTAAAAAAAAAAAAAAAAGTGATTAAAGTACTGCAAATACAAGAGACTTCTTTATATTGTGAAGTTCATGATAAAGTTTTCCACAGAAAATTCTGCTGTGTCTCTGTCATTACAGATTTTTTACAGAGGGAAATGAAATGATGAAATGGGCAATTATTTTTGGAATGACTGTAATTTACATGACAAATGCTATTACCAGAATCTATTCTTAGTATAATATGACACTGGAAATCTTGTGGTCTTCAAATGTCAAAGTTAATATTGCTTTTCTTGCTGCAATTTCAAACTGTATTTTTTCCTAATAGCAATTTAATATAAATCTTCTATTTATAATCTCCACATGCTACTGAAAGCAATGAGTTGTTACCATCAGTAGAAAACATTTTATTCGCTTAGACACTAATGAGTGTTACAAAGGGGCAAATATTATAATTGTACTATTTATCACCTTTCATGTCTAAATACAGATATCAAATTAAAAGTTCTTTTTATGTCTTTCCTGGTATTCGTTCTCATGATTTTTACCAATGTTTTGGTGGAAAGGTAGAACTTCAGTTTAAGTAAATAATAATTTTTTAAAAAGCTGAGTTTCTATCTTATGAAACCAGTAACTTGAAATTAAAAAAGCAAATAAATCTAGTGTCATGAGCTGGTACAAAAGAACTAGAGTTCTTTCTTTTTCCTTTTCTTTCCTTTTGTCCTGTACCTATCCTGTGATTAGAAGGAGAGCAACAGTGAGAAAGAGAAGTATACTTTTTTCTATATGTGATTTTCTAGATGTAGATTCTTTATTGCAGTTTATAAGATTAAAATAATCATGATATCTTAATTATCATACTGACAACATGTTTTTTCATCTATATACATTGTGCATCAGTTATACACTTACAATTCAGACTCAGTCCATCAAAACGGAATAATATTATGCACTGTACTAGCATGACTCTTCTGTATTTTAACTGGGCAACAAACTTCTGAAACAATTACCTTTCCTTAAAAAAACATTTATTGTCCCAGAACTAGAGAAAGAGGAATGACTCATGAGAATCAGCACATTCCTCATGTCCCATCCAGGGGTCCCCTCATTCTTTCTGGAATTCATGGGACGAAAACCCCACTTTTTCTCCCAATCTCATTTCGTACAGGCAGGTTCTCTCACTTATGCTTAATCTCTCATTTCAGCAATAATCTTAACCTTATGCCATATGTGTCACTGTGTCATACGCATGTACAAGTTAAAGGTAATTTCCCCTGCAGCCATACTGCACTTAGCTCTCTGACTGCAGATATAAACCACAGAGCTAGAGTTGGCTGACACAATCATGAAATATCAGCTTAAATAAAAGGGAAGGCTGTTGAGTCTGGTTGGAGGTCTATGGCCGGTGGTTTTCCCCCAGGGGTCAGCACTGGGCCCAGGGCTCTTCAGCTTGTTCATCAATGACTGGGACGAGGGCACAGAGTGCACCCTCAGCAAGTTTGTAGATGACACCAAACTGGGAGGAGTGGCTGACACTCCCGAGGGCTGTGCTGCCATCCAGAGGCACCTAGACAGGATGGAGAGTTGGACAGAGAGGAAGCTTATGAGCTTCAACAAGAGCAAGTGCAGGGTCCTGCACCTGGAAAGGAATAACCCCAGGCACCAGTATAGATTAGGGGTTGACCTGCTAGAAAGCAGTTCTGTGGAGAGGGATTTGGGAGGCCTGGTTGACAACAAGTTAACCATGAGTCAGCAATGTGCCCTCATGGCCAAGAAGGCCAATGGGATCCTGGTCTGCATCAGGAAGAGTGTTGCTAGCAGCTGGAGGGAGACGATCCTCTCCCTCTGCTCAGCTCTGGTGAGGCCGCACCTGGAGTATTGGGTGCAGTTCTGGGCTCCCCAGTACTAGAAGGACATTGGGCTTCTAGAGAGGGTCCAGCAGAGAGCCACAAAGATAATTAAGGGACTGGAGCATCTATCTTATGAGGAAAGACTAAGCAAGCGAGCTGGGCCTATTTAGTCTGGAGAAGAGAAGGCTGAGAGGAGATTTGACCAACATGTTCAAGTTGTAGGGAGGATTGTAGAGAGGATGGGGCCAGGCTCTTCTCTGTGGTGGCTGGTGGCAGGACGAGGGGTAAGCTGAAACACAGGAAGTTCCACCTCCATGCGAGGAAGAACTTCTTTCCTGTGAGGGTGACAGAGCCCTGCAACAGGCTGCCCAGAGAGTTTGTGGAGTCTTCTTCTCTGGACATCTTCAAAACCCACCTGGATGCCACCCTGTGCCATTTGTTCTAGGTGTCCCCGCTTATGCAGAGGGGTTGGACTCTATGATTCCTAGAGATCCCTTCCAACCTTAACCATTCTGTGATTCTGTGAATAGATGCTGGCATAGACATCTTGCTTCTATTTGTCGCTCTTCTTCCTACAATCTGTGTAAATGTTTCTTTGTGCCCTGAGGTCCTGGGCAGCAGCAGGCTCATGTGGCAAAAGGATATGAGAGGTCAGAGAAACATCATCAGAGA
>NW_010583016.1:17694-95227 GCF_000705375.1 Tinamus guttatus | reverse complement strand
GTGCTGCTTAATTTAGAAAAGTAAATACATCTGTGCAGTCTGTGACACACACCCTGAGATAAGATGCTATGCAGAAGGCAGATAACATGGTATTCTCCTATGTATTCTCTCTTTTAGATAGCTTATACTACGTTGCTTACCCTACCCTTTGCAAAGAAGAAACTACTAGCATGGACAAGGACAGCTCTAGGCTGCAAAGATATCTGGCTACAAAAGAAGATGGCCATTAGTACTAACAATGTAAAACAGGTGGACCCTCAATGGATGGACAGGAATAACAAACTTGGGCCAAATACTGTCTGGGTATCTTAAATGCTCCAGTTCCCAGCTGAAGCTTGGTATGATGGCAGGCATCAAGCAGTAGAGGGCCTCATCCAAGAGCACCACAAGGATGGGAGTAGGGACAAGCTCCCACTGGTCATTGACCTGCTTTAACCCTACAGCTGCTTAGACCAGGTTGGACTAGTGACCTCCCAAGGTCACTCCCAAACGTAAATATGCTATGACCCTATGACAACAGGATCAAGGTGACAGAGTGACACAGTATATCGCGTCTTAACAGTTTCCTAGTGGGAGCAGCACATTAAATAAATAAATAAATAAATAAATAAAATGAGAATATTAGTCAATTATGCTATAGTGGTAGGAGAAGAATAGTAGGTCACAACTGACCTCTCCACAGTCTAGTCTGCACAAATTAGAAAAAAAGAATAAAAAAGTGCAAAGGCCTGCAAAAGGCAAGCACAAAGCACTACAGTTCATAAAACATCAACTTTCAAGTACCAGTAGTTTACACCCTTTAAATATTTCCCCTGTCCCCAAAGTCAACTCAGAGGCCACACACTCTGCAAGCACATTTCCTGTGGTTCAATATCTCTTCCCACTGATAAAGAAATTGCCAGTGTAATGGATTAAATATAACGCAGGGTGTAAAGAGTTATCCTCTAGCCAAGGACTGGTTCAGCTGCTCTCAGCAGATCTTAGAACATCCCTGGTGCTGCCATCCTGCATTCAGCCCTTGTCCACAATTGACCCCAGCTGCCAAATGCAGAGATCAGCAATGCTATTGGCATGCTGAGTGAAATGGCAATGCTCAGGAGAGACACAGGAAGGAAGCATTTCTGCTTCTCTAATTACAGGTGGAGATCCAAGGAAGCACATTTGCTAATTTTGTATGGAGAAGCACAGGCAGGGAAAAGTCCTTGTGGCCAGTTACAGTCACTATCTGTCACTCTTTACAAATTTTCACGTTATGTGGTAAAATACTGATTTAGTGAGAAATTATTACTGAATTCTGAATTTGGAGAACAGGAAGCATATAATATTTTCAAAAATACATTCACCTTTCCCTGTGGTGTATTTTGGTCCTTCATCCCTGCCCTCTAGTCAATGCAACGAGCAACCTAACAAGTCACAGTTTGCATCTTTTTAATGAGATATCCTCAGAGTCATCCTTATCTCTTTCCAGTTAAAGAACCTATAGCTTCACTGAGGAGTTGCATTTATAATATGCTATTGAGCATACACACAGGGACATATATAATTGATTGATACAGCTTAAATTTAAGAAAGTCATTCTAAGGTAAAAATAGACAGAACAATACTTTTCTGACATCTTCAAGATGGCTATTATGCTGCAAATTCCTCATTTGCATTTATCAAGTTTCATGACAAGCCTACAGACTTATTCCTAAAACGCACTCTTAAAACTGCACAGTGAAACTAAAGCAACCCATCCTTCTCTGCATGAACAGGGAATTTCAGTTTTTAAGTCTCACTGATATGAAAAGCAGCTCCACATACAAATCCCACAGAATCTAGACAAGAGGAAACCCTAATATTTCATTTCTCCTTGAATTAGGAAATGACTTCCAAGGCACCTTACTTGCATGCTAAAATATCAAAGAACAACATTCTTGATTTCTTAATAGTAACACAGTATATTGAAAATAGTTTCAGAAATCACCTTACTACACAAAGACGATAATTTGGGGAAAAAACCTTTTACAGATGCATGCCATTTGTCATATATAACTAAGAGTCTGAAGTTTGCCAAGTCCTGCAGTAAAAAAAAAAATTTGCATTGCTAACAAAGTACTTCTCACTGTCTAAAACAAGCATTTAAACAATAATTTATCAATCTTATTTTCAAACACTGTATGTTTTAAAAGGCAAAAATAAAAAGCCAGAAAACCATGAAACTATGAAGACAAGCACAGTCTTGATAGGCAGACCAAAAAAAAATGCTGCTAGGAATTTGCTCTGCATTGAATCAATACAATAAGCATAGCTCCTAATTTCTGTCCTGAGGCGGGTAGCCTGCATGATTCAAGGCTAAAAGTTTGGGGGTTTTTTTAAGTCATTCACATCAAATAGGCATTAAGAAGTGATGTTAAAGGTTTGATCTATAATAGATGATGAGGTATGCTCTTAATTATGAAAATATTCTCATTTGTATTGCTCTCATAAATACCAGACTCATGTCCAAGGTTGTTCTTACAGGAATCTCTAACACAGCATTATGAATGGCATGCTGCTTCTTTTGGGATGCTGTTTTCTTCAGTGAATGATTAAAAAAAAAAAGTTTAAAAGCTAATCACTATGAACTTCAGAATCAGAGCATTATCACACAATGAGGTTACCCCTGAACAGAGAAGAAAAGAGAAACATTGCCTGCATATTCACATGCAAAGTAACAACTCCCCTTCCTGACTGCCACACTGACATCATGCAGCATCTGCCTTCTACTTTTGCATATTCATTGAAAAGACACACCTCAGAAAATAAAAAAGACAGACTTATAATCAAAATAATCATTTGGCTTTTTACTTACAGCATTTGATAAAATGGTAATGAGACATTCTTTCATCTCAGGCTGCAGCCTTGCTACAGGTTTCAGCATTCTCTTCTGCTACAACTGTCATGCCCAGGAAATGCATTATTTAGAGCACTTCCTCAGGTATCCAGTGCACCTCAGAATAGATTATTTAACGTAGCTTCTGTTCCACGATCTTGCAGAGGCTTCCGAGTCATCCTCACCCGGCTGCTGGAGTTATGATAAACCTCTCTGTGTCTCCAACCATGACTGCTGCACGTGCTATTGTAGCAGAATTGATTGACACCGCTCCTAATCCCACGTCCCCAGGAATAGAAGGATTTAATTGGTGTGCACTTGCAGCCACATTCTCCCAGCACTGAGGTGTGCTGCTGCACTGCGGCTCTCACAGTCCTGCCAGTTAATGGCTTTTCAATAGCTTTCAAATGGCAGCAAACTAAGCTTGATGAGTGGGCTCGAATGAAATAGCAGAACACGGGATCTTAATTTTTATTTGTGCATGTTGTTTGTGTGCCAAGTGTGACCAGATTCCTAGCTGGTAATAAAACAGGGTTATTTTTAGTAGCCACCAGTTGCTGTGTGAATAGGAAATTGATATAGCTTGCCAAAAATAACCACCTTTTCCCATCACAGACCATTTTGTCGTTTGTTATATGATAAAAAATCAAGATAGAGCTCACAGCCATCTTCACACTCTCCTGGTTTATGCATGGGTGCACTTCAGTTGAGCTAAGAAACATGTTTGTGTGTACATTCCTTAAAATGTTTTGTCATTTCTTTGCAGCATATGGCATCTTTTTTATGGAAGCAATATTTATGTCAGAAGAAAGGAGCTGCATCCTCTCCCTGGTATGTAACATGTGTGTGTGTGTTATCTAATGATATCTTAACTACTAATTGTAAGAAAAAAAATGCCTGGTAAAATGCATCACATTTAAATATGAAATAAACTCAAATGAGAGCAAATCTATATATTTTTTTTTAGCAACCCTCCAATAACAAATCAATACGCTGATGCATTACCCTGTTTCAGATTAAGGGCACACAAAAGGCAGACCTGCATTGTATCTTAAGCGTTCTGGCTGCATCATCCTCTACATGCAATTCCTGCATTGCCTTTCCCAGAACAGTCACCCACAACCACAATCCTGCCAAAATCACCACCTCACTGAGCACTCTGGTCAAGCAAAAATGATAGGCTACACATATCTAAATCTTACATTAGTGTGAAAGGTTCTTAACTACTGTTTTGTATACATAAGGTAATGCAAAGTCCTGTACCTGGAGAGAAATAACCCCATAAAGCCCTTTCGAGGGAGGTGATCCTGCCCCTCTACTCAGCCCTGGTGAGGCCGCATCTGGAGTATTGTGTCCAGTTCTGGGCCCCCCTGTACAAGGGGGATGTGGAGCTGCTGGAGAGAGTCCAGCGCAGGGCTACAAGGATGATCAGGGGCCTGGAACATCTGCCCTATGAGGAGAGGCTGAGGGAGCTGGGCCTGTTCAGCCTGGAGAAGAGAAGGCTGAGAGGGGATCTAATCAGTGTCTATAAGTACCTCAAGGGAGGGAGTGAGGAGGACGGTGCTGGCCTCTTTTCAGTGGTGGCCACCGAGGTAATGGTGGTAGAGGTAATGGCCACAAACTGAAGCACCAAAAGTTCCACAGGAACTTACCTAAGGAAAAAATTTTTTAACAGGGAGGGTGACAGAGCACTGGAACAGGCTGCCCAGAGAGGTTGTAGAGTCTCCTTCTCTGGAGATCTTCCAAACCCGCTTGGACACAGTCCTGTGCCACGTGCTCTAGGTGACCCTATGTGTTCAGGAGGTTTGGACTGGATGATCTCTAGAGGTCCCTTCCAAACTTGAGCATTCTATGATTCTATGCGAAGGGGAAAATGTCTACCTGATTAGTAAGAATTA
Source organism: Tinamus guttatus (assembly GCF_000705375.1). The sequence goes on along the minus strand of NW_010583016.1, from coordinate 90,475 downwards.
TTAATTCAGGTTCCATTAACTATTCCTGAAAATTGTCACAAAGAAAGATAGGTATTCCAGGCTTTAAAAAATCCATTAGGAAACCCTTAGGTGAAATCTCGCAACTTCTAGCTAATGACTATACATTTCAAAATTTCTTTTAGATAAAATATATGCAACAATAGTTTTGCAGAACTTAATTAGTATTCTTTTTTTTTCCCCTGAAAACATGATTCTTCAAAAGAAAGAAAAACAGAATACAGAAACAACCAGGGGAAACAGCAATAAATTATGTAAAACACAATACAGTAACTATATTACTATGGAAACTTTTTACTGTATGGCTCAGCAGTCAAAAGTAATTAAATTTACCCAGACTTCCTTTCACACCTGTAAAACACTAGCCCAGTTTGGGCCATATGGCTTATAAAATAAACATATAGAGTGTTTTAAGTGGGAGTGTTAGTCATAGTTCATAAGCAAGTGTCAGGTAATCTGACAAAAAGCCTTTCAAGCAATTCCTATTGATGGATATGCTCCTTACATCTCGTGGTACTATCAAGCATACAGACTGCCTTGTCTAAGATCCACCAACACACAGTGGCTAAAGGTGGAAGTATTCTGGGTAAACACTGGCAAACAAGAGCAATAGGCAAAAGGCCTTTTCCTTAACACAGAGATAAAAGGAAGGAGAAACATTTCTGATTTTGGCTTGAACCAAACGTAGCAAAAACAGTATTTAGATCTGACGAACTTGTGCATTTATTTACTGCATGGCCATAACAGAGATTTAGTTTGGTGCAACTTGTATCATTTATGTAAGAAGTTAGATTGCATACTCCACCTTATAAAGAACAATGGAGAAGCATATTCCCTTTAAGATACTCTCTTAAGAGACTATCAAAGTACAGGATGGACGCCTGGACATTTCTAACACTAGACTTCATGTTTACATCAAGCTAACCTGGAGCAGACCTTCTATACACAGAGCCTTCTATACACAGATGAGATGCCTCCAATTTCTTCTCTCCTAGCATGTGAGGAGCATCTGTACATGAAGCCATGTAACCAAGGAAGCACATGGGGCTATTTTGATATGAGAGGGGCTGCAATATTATGACATAGCATAATACTGGGGATTTCACCTTTCAGCTGGATCCCTGGACTGTGTGACTCCATTGAGTCGCATACATCCACCTGCAGCTCTCACCCTGTGGCCTCTCCCCATCCTCTCAACTCTGTGTGCCAAAAACGAGTGGTTGGCTGCTCAAGTATGAATGCAGCCTGTAGGTGAATGAAAGACAGGCCCCAAACATATTTCAGTCTCAAGATGTGACACTTGGCAGGCAGCTGCCTCAAAAGACCTTTCCAGACCTTTAGGATATCATGTGTGTGTGTTCTTTTGGAATGTTTAGTTTCATTACGTGGGTAATTTTCATTATTGGGCTTTGCAGAAGAAGGAAAATTTTAAATAAAAGAAGATTGTGTTATGTATTTCTAGCAACAGGGAATCTCTAAAACAGACTGAAAAGCAGCACAAAAGGAGGAAGAAAAAGATCCCAGGGGAGTGACAGAAAGGAAGCACGGGGTAGAGAAGGGGGAATGAAATGGAAAATGCATAGAAATCAGAAGAAGCGATATACACTACTGCAGAGACAGATGGACCTTGAGAAATGGTAGATGAACTTGAGACCAAGGAAGCCAGAATAGAAATATTTAAAGAGGAGGAAATCTGATCCAGCTGATGGAAACAAACATGCTTTCCACTGCAGCCTTTTGCTACTGTATAAGATAGAGAAAGAACAGAGAGAGAAGAAAATGTAGTATTCACAGTGGTGGATGTCTATGCCATAAACAAAGGTTTCAGATGTGAAAACAAACAGGAAGATATAGGTTTCTGAAATGCATTCAAAATGCAAAGTATTTTGTTGTCAGTGATTTTACAGTACAAATTGTATAATTTGTTTATTCACCTCAAGAAGACTGGATCTTAGATACTTTCTCTTGACTGCAAAGTCATGCAATGACAAAGGAATTCTGAAGACAAAGAAAAAACAAAGACCTAAACAACATTTAAAATGTGACCATATAAGCTAAGAATATCTAGATAAGTTCTAAGTGCATTGTGAAAGCACCTTCTCTAAATGTTAGGGAACACAAGTGCATTTCTATCATCACGGCGCTGCTGGTTTCAATAGGACTACTCCAGTGCTTAAGCCTATAGCGTACCTGGATTGAGGACAAAGAGAAAACTGATATCAAATCTGGTGGTTAAAAATCTGGTGGTTAGAACCAGGAGTATTCATATATTTGACCTTGTCCGGCTTCACAAAAACAAAGACGAATAAATAATAAAAGAGAATCAAGGTCAGAAAAGAGTATAATTCTAGCCCTTCTGGAAAAATCAACCCTCTCCCTGCAGAAAAAAAATTAAATCACTTTCATGCCATGTACAAACTCCGCTTTCAATGAAATTACAGATTTTTGAAAGTCAATTTTTCAACTAGTTGGCCATCACTCTGATAGCTATCACAAACTGACATCTCATAGCACACACCACTTCCAAATCTTGACTTGAATGGCTCACTGCTTATCTTAGAAGGAACACCTATGAATGTTTCCTAGATTAATCTAGCAAACAAAACACTGCTTAAAATAAGGTTTTTGTTGTCAGAAACTGACACTCAGTACTGAATTCATGTCATTAAATATTTTGTTACCCTCCTTTTAGTGTCTTCAGTTACCACAAACAACTGAATATCTAGTATTTTTAGAAACTCAGTATTTTATACTTCACCTATAATTGTAAAAATTGATAGGCAAGTGCAGAACTACTTGAAAGCAATTTGAATAATGAGAAAAACACTATAACTATATGACAGATGCTCACTGTTTTACACCATTTTCACTCAGTACACCAAAGCTTGATAGTTCCCTTTCAGTGTTACAATTTCATTGCATTATTTAGAGGTTTAACGCTGCAATGCTTCACCAGAAAAAAAAGAAAGAGGAAAGAAAAAAAGGAGGGAAAAAAAAGGAATGTTGAACAGCACTAACGTTGCTCATATGTTTTGACAAATTATATTACTTAGCAAACTGTCCTTGGCTGTTCAGTCCAGCAACCAAGAAGCCATTTTTCAGATAACATCTCTTAGCCTTATTTTCCTCTGGAAGGCATGAATGAGCCACAGCAGATGTAAACACTTAGCAAAATACACTTTATATACAAATGTTTTCTATATGTACCACAGCAGAACAAAACAGAGCAGTATTTCCAAATAAATTTTCAAAGGAATTGGCTTATGAGATTGATGTGAGCTTTTTGGTCGACTCACAGAGAACTGGACTTCTCCTTTTCCCCTTTTTCCCTTCCCCCAGCCTTTAAACTTTCCTCCTTTCCTGTTTCCTGTTTCACTAGAAATGCCTTTTTTTTTCAGGAAATAAGGGATCTTCCTTCCATTCTTCTACCACAGGATCAAAACATTGTACAATAAGAAAATGGTTTTGCTTCTCCATTTAATGTTAACTTAAGATATTTTAAGATATTTTGTTAACTTAAGATATCACCAATATGTGATTTTGTAATGGATTGGAAAAAAAAATAGGTTAAAGTCACTTACAGTTACTTACATTCTTACCCAGTACTGACGAACTCTAGCAGGATTACCAGCAGAAATTAGGTATCATTTGAGAGAACTGATTGCTTCTTCCACATCCAAATGACTGTTTTTAGATTGCGCACTTGGAGACAAAGACCTTCCCAGCAGTTTCTTAACTAGACAACATGAAGAAGCTGTCATACATGCTGAAAAGCACTAGAACAAGGGCAAGTGCAAAAAGGAAAACCCCATGGCTTGATATAATTGGAAAATGATCTTCTCTGACTGGCTAGTCCTGTCTTCGGCATTATTAGTAGTTTATAATTAATTTCTTCATTATCAATGAATATGTATACAATTTTTATTATTAGATGTGTTACCAAATTACTGCATTTTTTTCAAAAAGAAAAGATGGTTATGATACTGAAAAGAAACTCTCTAGGCACATTAAAATGATAAGCAGATAAACATGACAATCATCGCTATTACAAAACACAGGGAAAAAAAAAGAATAAGCCACAGTAAACTCACATGTGTACAGCTATTGCATGATCAGCAATACTTATAAGTTTATAGTATTCAGGAAATAAATGCACAGAAAAAAGATGCTCAGTTCAACATCAGAGTTTATTGTTATCCTCCTAATAATTAGCAAATACCATTATCCATTGTTTTGTATTCTTATTTTTTCATCTGTAATTGACTTGACAGTTTTAAAACCAGGAGACAAATACTGACAGTATTAGGGTTGGCTAAAAAGTCAGGGATAGAGAACATGTGAGGCACTACTTTAGGCAAATGTTACTAACAACAGCCTAATCCCCTTGAAATATTGTTAGAGGAAATGTGAAAGAATTGTAGTAGTTAAGACGGAAAGTGATTAAATTATGAAAAGCTATATTTGACAGTTGAAAGAGCTGAAGAATTAAGCATCAAATGATAAAATCAGTCTCTTCAGGGACCGTACTAGAGCAGGGACCATACAACAGGGGATGGTACAACAATTGGTATTTCAAAGCCAACTCTAATCCTAAATGTTCCAAAAAATAGCAAACCTTACATTGAGTAAGGGGGAAAGAAGACTAACTGGTATATCTCTAGAGGTACTTTGCCTATATATGGGAAGAAAAAGGAAGAATTTAGTTGAATGAAGGCTGTGAAAATCCAGTTGCTTAAGTGACTCCTTAAATCATTGCTCATACCTAAGAAAATGACAAACAAGCAAGAAAAAACAAAATTATTATGAATCAGGTGATGATTTAGTTTTTATAGGTGTTTCTGAAAAATATAGTAGGATAAGGTAATTGGAATGTCAGCACAGAAGTTACAAGGGAAAGTCTGAACAGGAAATAGCACAGAATAATTGGAACAAATATTAAATAAAATATTTACAGAATAGTAAGCTACATTCCATATCCATTTTTTTATAAATGAAAAATGGAATAGATCTAAGTTTAACTGGCATCACACAATACTTCTACAGATTCAGGATGAATACTGGATAGCTGTTATTGTACTGACAAATAACAGTTACATATTTTAATGTAAGCATTGCAATCAAAGAAGAATATTATTAAATTAAATAAAATACAAATAGTCCAAAAACAAAAAACTAAAACTAACCAAGATGCTACACAAGATCTATTTTATCTTCAATCTGTTTTCTTTTTTTTTTTGTCTTGCACTAAATGCCATATAGTTTCTTTTCCAAAACCTTTCTGCATTCCATCCTTCATGCAATTCGGCTCAATTTGTTAATGCCTACTTTGCTCCCAGTTCTTTCTTATCAATGAAGCAAACAGCAGAAACAGGACTTAGGGAGAAAAGGAATGCAGAGTGGCAAAAGAGATGTCACTTCTAATGAATCAGCACTGCTGCCATAACTTGCAAAGTGTGAGTACAGGCAGCTGGAATGATCGTTCTGATTTTTGCACATCCTCCAGTCTCTGATGGTCATATTTATTTATTTAGTCCCTTCTTTTCTCTGTCCACATCAGTCCCTGAAGCATTCATCATCCTAAGTTCAGGCCTTAATGTAGGCAGATCAGGGCAGTCCGAGCTGAAGAGAATGATGATAAAGTGCATGATGATAAGAACTTTTAACATGACGTAAGATACAATGATATGACTTGAAGATGACATGCACAAGTAGCTGAGCTCAGTGAATAATAGAGAGATGCAGAATTTAATGCAGACAGCACAAGCATAACAGAATCAATGTCTTATCCTTAAATTAGCAAGAGATAAATTAGGAGCTGGTGAGCATTAAACACTTGGTAGTTGAAGTAGAGGGAAAATGAGAGATGTGCAAAACATTGAGAAATGAATGTACACTAGCACGTGAGCATTAAGGACATCCACCTGTAGGGACATCCAACCAATACCGAGACAGCAACAAAATAGTATGTATGTATTTTTATAAAATGTGATGAGGTCAATTTAAGGCAGTCAGGAAGGCTATAAATTAAAGCCATCAGAAACGTGGTAGAAAAGAACATCTCCCAGAATCATGTGCGGAAAAGACAGGTCACAGCTGCGATGCCAGTGACTTAACAAGCAGGAAAGAGAGAATTCTTCAGAAGTAGAAAGGGAATTGTTTTGTGGAACATGACACAGAAATCTCCATTAGGCTGTAGTGGGTGCTGAGGATCCGCTGAAGAAGGAAATCTAAGGTGCCTTTGCAGTAACTTCATCCAAACAGCAATAACTGAAATATTCCGGTCAGATTTCTGTGTTTTGTACAATCATGAACAAATAAAGAAAAAAAAATTCTGAACTCAGCAAGCAGCTGATTTACACATGAACAAGCAAAGTGTAAGGCAGCTTTGTACAGTTACTGCACATGCCATTAGAGCAACAATAAACACTGGCAGACTTTCTGAATTCAGTGAAAATGGAGAAAGATGGAAACCGGTTTTCCTATTTATAACACAATGTACTTTATGTTATATTTCATTCACCAATGATTTGAAAACCTGTGGATCCTATTCTTAGAGAATAATGCATTTCTTTTCTTACTGGAATGGCTAATCTATTTCTGGAAAAATTGGAAGGTTCATTTCTTCCCTCTCAAATGATCACTTTTTTCAGTCAGACATTGTATTAGAGAAGTAGTTATATTCTAATATCCTTTTTGGGGAAATATTATAGTAATTACCTTCTCTTTCAAATGGTGAAGGATACCTGAAAAAGCAACACAAGCAAAAAGCATAACTTGGTAAAACATGTCTAAAAAGAATTATCCCGTGAGATAAATCACAACACTCTGATCTACCTCTAAGGCTTGTGCTTTCATTTGTAGTGGAGCTTTCCTTGAGAAATAAAAGCAAGTATTCAGGAGCATTAGTGTGACCCAGTAGCTTGCCAGACTCGCAGAGGACAGGCTGCATGAGAAGTTATTCCCTTCACACTTCAGCTGAAATATGTAATCCTGAAATCTTCAAGAATTGCCACTTACCAATGCAAATTGTTAAAGAAGAGGAAGACATGCAAACTGGCACTGACTATAAACCTTTCTTTTAGAAGGCTTAGATTTTAACCTCAAAAGCAGTAGGGGTTCTGTCATAGCCTTCAAAGGGAGCAAAACTAAACCCTTTAAAGTGGATGACCTACGATTAGTTGAAAATGACATAAACGAGCTATCTTGGATGAAAGAATGAGTAATTATGCACAGCACACCATGACTAGTTTGCATAGCATCTTTCAAATGTGTGTGTTGACCTCGGTATTAACTACAGACTAGGCATTTCTCAATTTCTGAAAGTCCTTCTGGTTTTAAAAACAATTATCCTTGTCATTATCACCTATTTTTGTCAAATTCAAGGACAGTATAGCACCAGGTAATGCTGAATTAATACATTCGAGTAGAGAAATTAGTGGGATTTTTTTTTTCATCAGTTGATTGTAGGTCTAATCTTATGGCCTTGGCTGGAGTAAAGAGTGGAAAATGCTCAGCACCTTCTACTGTCAGTCTTTTATCTATGCAAATTTAATGTTGCATAGCCAAGGGTTTACTGAATTTAATTTCTTTGGTGATTTTTTAAAGAGGAAAATATCACATACACTAAAGAACATCAGCATTTGATGAATGCAATTAAGAGTGATGCTGGCGCATATTTAGAGAAAAGTGCTAAGGACAGTTTCATTTTAGCATGCACTTAAACATCAGAGACAAATTTTAAAACTGGACTGATATATTTTTAAATAAATTTAAAAAAAAAAACAAATAAAGCTATAAAAGCTCAGCACACAGATATACCAATAATAATATCCTAAAAGGTACGAAGCCTTGCAATATCAGAAATCTTTTTTTTTTGTATACCTCTAACTTGGTTCTCATTTTGATTAGGAAACCATACATAATAACTGCAGAGTAAAAGCTACAGATGGTTTTCTGTGGTTCATCTGACATGCATAACTATAGTCGGTACACCTCAAAACTGGCAAACCAGATCAAAGAGTGAACGAATGGGATTCTTCAATGATTAACTTAGGAGATCTAACTATTCTAATTCTTACATCAGGTTAAATGTCTTTTTGCATCCAATTTTGGTCAAAACCTACTAATGAGCTATATCTAAAAATTCCATTTAAATAGTGATGTGGGATATGCTAATCAGTTTAAAAGGTGATAGGAAAATAAGACTCTGTGAATGTAGACATTTCAGACTGAGACTGAGGGTAACAAGGCTGGGAAAAGGGTCATCCTCCCTCAGCTGCTTCTAATAGAGAGGTGAAGTACAGTACAGGGACTTGATCTGCATCTCAGGAAGGTTCAGTTTACAAATCATCAAGAAGTATAGCATAATCTACATCAGGAGTAAGCAACAAATATATTCAAGAAAAAGAAATGTGACTGGAAACCTCCAACAGAGAAATTGATTCTAAAAGATGGTATTCTTCACCAGGAACAGTACAATCTGATGAATACAGTCCAAGATGTAAGACACAAAAATAGCGGCGTCCTTCTTGAGACAAGTCAGGAAGTTCTCTGCAGCAAGGCAGCTGAACAGAAAGAGCGAGGCTTTTCTGATTTATCTTTGTGATAGTTAATTAATAGCAACTTGTGCTGCTGTTGTTTCACTGGTTTCATTTTTGTGTGTAAATACTTGTACACTATTTTGAAAATTATAAATAAATATTTTTATTTACAATTATCTTAATCTGACTACAGGCGATTTGAAGGTAGTTACCTTACATCAAAGTGCTCTACACCTAAAAATATGATGTTCATAATACAGGAGATAAAAGGACATTATAGTGAGCTTCTAGCTTACTGGAATAAAGCAACATACTGCTACAAACCGTGGCTGGCTGACAGCCCTCACAATATTTCTCAAATGAGTTGGCAGCTCCTGGCTACCCAGCTATCCCCCACCTGTAAACGGAGAGCCCTGCAGCTCTCCAAGATGTTCTCTGAGATGTTGCAAACAGTGGCAATGAGGGGAAAACAGAGTGTATAGGTCAAAAACGCTCTCACCTCAGAGCAGGCACAGTGACGGGAGCAAGCTGTACTCTGATTATCTGGGTTATTAGAAGTTGAGTTATTATCTACACGCCTGCAACAAACAGTCCCTAACCCTCTGTGAGAAATATGGGCTTGAAATCTGCCACCCTCCTCACAGATCTTTCCCTTGATTTTCCTCCATACTAACAGAGGTACACAGTGGACAAAGAAAAGCTTTTCTCCCCACAAATGGTTTAAAAAATGCAAGATTAAAATAACAACAGTTCTTTCAAATTGCACTCTGATCTGTGGCAGTTTGTACTGTGTTCTTCTGGCTTATTCTTCATATGATCAGGTTCTAGAGGAACGACAGCACTTAGTCTTGTTTGATCTGCAGGATTCCTAGGAATCTCCTTGCAGAAGAAGAGTATCACCAACTTAAGGATAGCAATATCAAAATAATCAAAATAAAGGCAGACAAGGTTTTTGAGATGTACTGCTTCCAGTCCTGCTAGGTTGACTACCTGAGCTGATCAAGATCCAAGAGAATGGGAAAAAAGCAGCTGCTATTCGGCTCTCCTGCCAGCTGCCCAAGGCATATCTAGGGTAGGGAAAGCACAGAGAAGGGAGCCAGGATGACAGCCACAGGGCCTGAGAAGGACAACTAAATCCAGCTCCAGCTGGCAAGCTTCCTGTGACTTGATTGTGTTAGTTCAGCCTGACCCTTGGATCCCAAACACAGCAGAAGCAGAGTCAGGGCTGACCGAGGCGAAAGGCACAGATCCACAGGCCCCTGGCTCACGGTCCTGTTCTCAGGATTACAAGCAAGTCAGAACTTCACAGTCGTCAGAGATCATCTTTGTTGGGAATGTCGCTCTAGGACCTACAGTCTAAGAGCAATTCTTCTCATTATCAAATACATCTTATGGTACTGGCACACTGGAGCATAGGAGGACTCAAGGCTAAACAATTGCAATGAGCTTTGGTGGGTAAGAAGGGGCAGGTAAGTGCTACAGCTAGGGAGTCTGGAGCAGGAGAGTGCCTGTCCTCACTGAAAACCAGGTGTAAACAATGAGGTGGGCGAAGAGCAGAGATTAGATAGCAGTGATGTGAAATTAATGCTGCTTTGATGTTATTCATTAGTCTAACTCTGCACTTTGATTAACTGTGCTATATTCCTTTGCATGAGGAAATTAATCTTCTCTTGATCAACTTTGAAAATACGTTAGAAATCTCCCAAAATCACCAACCATAGGACCTCACTTTTATCCTTTAGCGGTTTGGAATCCTGCCGTTCTGTTTTTTTTTTTTTTTTTCATATCCTACTCTTAGTCGAATGAAGGAGGCATTTTCTCCTCAGTTAAGGTGCTCTGCTTTTGGTCACCACCAGTGTAGTTGTGTACCAAGAAGGGCGCTTGTGGAATAGTCTGTCTGATTAGTGAAGTTAATAAAACACTCTTCTTCTGACAACAGGCACCTCTACGGTTGATTTGCTGCATCTCTTTGGGTCTTTTTATAAATATTCATATAAATAAATTAATTTTCTCAAGGAGACTAAACAAAATCTGGAGACAAAATCTCTTGTGTAACTTGCTAAACAGTAGGTTTGTTGTGCACAAAGAGGATTTGCTGGCAAACACACACAGGCTACTGTTTGAATAGGTAATGTCATGGTCCATCTACTGCTCTTGGATGACCCAATTGTACTTATCCCCTTGTAGGAATGCCACAAAGAACTGCAGTGTTCATTTTATAAAGTATTCAAAAAGAAAACTAGTGTGAGAGCAAGACTACATTCCTTCCAGTTTCTGTTCAGACCTGTGTCTGAAAGGAATAATAACCAACAATTTCGCTATGCTAATATTGAAATTTTGAAAAGTAGCACAAAGACTGTCTATGGATTGTCTCCACAGATAGAAATCAATAGCATGGCAGCTATTTGATGCTAAACTAAGTAAGAAAAGGTTAGTGATTTTAGATGATCTATGTGTTTAACTGCAGCTGAGATAAAAGACGAAAGATTCAACTTTTGTCTTAGATGAAAGACACGATTTACATATCAAGGGTTAGTAGTAAACTAGACAAAATAACTAATACTGACACCAAAGTTCCATGTAAAAATAATATGAAGGTATATGGACATGTGGAGATGTCAAGAAGGGTACTGAAGAACTTACATTGCATTACATAGCGACCATGCATTTTTATTAGGAAGTTGAATGGAAAAAGTGAATAGGGAGTTATTTTTAGCGGACTCTTTGAACCCATAGTAGACAAAATTGGAGAATCATATATATATGTATATGTGTATATATGTATATACATATGTATATATATGATACATATATGTATCTAGGGAAAGGTGTACAAAATTGTGACACTGCTATCTATTGAAAACCTTCTTTCTGAACCAGCCACAACACTGTAAAAAGTATTTGTTAATTTACTTAGAATTAAACTGGAATTGAACATCTCTTCCCTAAAAAAGAGCACCACTGCCTCTCTTTGGCTTGGTGAGCAGGTGCTTCAAATGCAACTGATTGACAGATCAGATACCTCAGTGACCAGCCTGTCTCACCCGTCAGGCTTCATACTGGCGAGGCCATGTGCAAAATTGCCTCAGACGTGCATAATGCTGTGCAAGCAGACAAGGCATCAGTTACACACATCTTCTACTGCTTTACCGTTTTTGATCATGAGGGAAGTGTACAGACCCTAAAACATAATAGTTTGTTTCAAGTTTCTGCACAGAGAAAACTGCTATGAACTTGAAGTTCTTTCTTCTGTAGCCATGAAAAGAGAACTGTAAAATCAACAGTGTAACTCGTGGGAACATATTTCCTTCATTCCACAGTAACTTTGGCACAAAACAAGAAATTGAGAATTATGAGGACAAACGTGTATATTTGGAGAAAACGAGGAGCCAATCAGTGTCAAAAATAACTTTAAATTCTTGAGTAACTTGAATAGATTAACAGAAGCTTGGACATCTGCAAAGTACATAGGCCATTTAACTAGCTAGGTGTTCTGAAGCAAAAGCCTTTATGTGTAAAATGGAAGAAAATACATGTAAAATATGAAACTTGAGCTTCTGTACTTTTTTATTTTCTGATTTTTTTTGAATTAAAAAGAATGTTATCTGTACATATTCTGTACCTCTAATCATTAAACTCAGACTTTTTAAGACTTCTTTTTGTACAATCAAAACTATTTTTAGGTCAGTCCATGTAAAACTAGATAGATCATGTAATAATAATAATAATCTTTAAAAACAAGAAAATCTCATACACTGAAAATACACAGACAGCAATTTCATTACAATGTGTTATCTTGGAAAGCATGCTGGAAGCATTATGTACAGTACACTGGAGTTAGGATAATACTAAATCCAATAAGCCATAACAGCAAAAAGAAGGCAAGAATGCTAGCATGCATTGCAGAGAGGATTAGGTGGAGTTTACATTATACATAAGGTCTTCAGCAATTCATTCACAGATTAATTTAATCCTCAGTGTTTGCTCTTTTAAAATCAGATTTTTATTCTTTTGATTTGTTTTTCAATCAAACTATTTTTACAATCAAAGTATTAAAAGGGAATGTGTATTCACAAATGCCCCTCTCAGATAAGGTTTCTTAGGTGAAATTCCCACAGATACACTGGAAAATCTGTGCACATGAGAATAGAAAGGTCAGGCTGTGTAATCACAGCAGCAGAGATATCACTCCACTCGGACCCCAGTTGTTCTCTGTAGAAATTATATTGGATTGGTCTTTGAAGGCCAAACTTTTTTCCCCTTTTTTTTTTTTTTGGTAAAACAAAACAAAAAATCCTCACAACATAACTTATTGTTTTTCAGAATTTTCAAAATTTTAAAGTATTACTCTTAAAAGACTGATTCAACTTGGATAAGGCACAAAATTGGAAAAGTTGCAAAATTTCTCCAGTGACTTATTGCAGATACTTCTAAACTGATATTCAGACCTAACAAGCACAGACATAGACAATGTTGGGAATACATAAAGATAAGTTATACACGCCAAGATGCTGAAAACTTAGACAGAACAGGAAGACTATGGGTTATGGGGGAAAGGTATCCTCTGGATTGAAGAACTGGGATTAAAGTACACAGATAAAAGGTTCCTGAGATGTAGAACCTACTGAGCTTGATGTGAGAATATGGAAACCTTTGCAGTTAGAGCAAGAGTTTAACCAGATCCATACGAAGCACAACCCTGATGCTCATGGCAGACTAAACGTACACACAGCAGTCAGATTTCCTTGTGCATTCTTGGTATAGCAGACAACAGCCTGGCTCCCATTCTAAAATTACCTTTCCGAACCATGTGAGTCTCTGCAAATGAGACCTGAAGTGTGTTTCACACCCAGGATGCAAGAGAGATGATTAACAGCTGGCTCAGCTACAGCCTGGGTGTTACCTTGCAGGGCCTTTTGCTGGCATGCGGTACTTCTTTTTCTACTTTGGATAGCTATGTTGGCTCCATGTGGCAGACAGAAATGGATAGTCCTAATAACGATTGTGATGTGAGCTGGCAGAGAAGACTAAACTCTTAATTCTTCCAAGAAAGTAGAGATGTGTGATCGGGGATCCGGTGAACATGAGCAATGGAAAGACTAAGGTGGCAGTGACACACTTACCTTACGGTACCTGCTGGTAGTATATCCTCTCCTCAAGTCTAGCAGATAAATCTGATAAATGCAACAGCACCCACGGTCTAGTAGGTCTAGTAGGGCAAGTTCTACCATAGGGAGGAAGGGAGATTGTGATTTTCCCAAAATCTGAACTACAGGCACTACAGGACTAGTGTTAAAAGTAGGAATCTTGTGTTCAAAGTATGGGACTTGCCAAACCGATAACGAGTTGCTGTGCTCTAAGTTTTCCTAGGTACATGATAGGGGCTGAAAGTTACTTAAGCACTCTCAAGACAGCACAAGACTGTCTTTGCAGACTGAAACTGCTGGTAGGTAAGTTTACACAAGGCAGTTCTGCCAAGTTCAGACAGTCCACTAAAAATATGAGAAGAATGTGAGGAGAACTTACAGACTTTGACAATTATTCCAAGGAGTATGCCGGATGTACTTAAGTTAGATAGAGAAGCTGTAGCATAAGCTTTTATTCTATTGTGCTGCTCAGATAATGTAGAAATAGAATAAAAAATAAAAATCCAGGAGGAATATCCTTAGCTATGGTTAAAGAAACTCTGCAGAGATTCAAGGACACAGTTAAATAAACCATCAAAGAATTCAATAACTGGACAGAAAATTAAAATTCATTGCTGTATTTCACCCATTTTAAAATAGTTTATAAAATTCTGCAAGATACAGGGCATACAAATAAAATTGCTCTTCTGCAGTGATCCTTAATCTTGGTAAGAATTCTATGTGGTTTAAAGAACAGCCAGAAACAAGTTCAAGGAAATACAATAGTCAAGACTCAAATAAGATCTGTTTTCACAGAGTTACAGAACCACAGAATGGTTGAGGTTGGAAGGGACCTCTAGAGATCATCTGGTCCAATCCCCCTGCTCCAGCAGGGACACCTAGAGCATGGGGCACAGGGCAGCATCCAAGCGGGTTTTGAAGATCTCCAGAGAAGGAGACATCTGGGTTTACATGCTTAATATATCAATCCATATTCTCTGAACAGTTACAAAATGTACCAAACATTCTAATGCCTCATTATAAAGTGTATATATAAGGCAAATATTGAGAAGCAAGTAAAAATGATATTTTAGCTGCTAGAGTGACTTACAGTGTCTTTGGCATAGAAAAGTTTGAAGAACCATAGATTTGTTGGGTATTCCTCCCTCTCTATCAACAAAATCTATTTTAAAAAATAAAAGGTTTGCTTTTAGGCTAGAAGCCACCTCTTTAAAGGTAATTTAACAAAAGGAGATTATGGGTTCCTCTGGCACACTCATATTTCTTGGGCAAAATCTGAAGTTCTTAGACTACTACACCACCTTTAAAATTTCATTATTTTTTTGAAAATGAAGAAGCAAACAAACAAAACTGAAATTTTCCAGGAATACACGTCTTAGAGCCTGTTTACACAGGTAGTGATCTGATCTCTAGTTTCAAATGTTATTAGCTCTGTTTCTTAAGAAAAAAAAAAAAGAGGAGGTAAAGACTAAGAAGGAAAAACATAGTTATAAAGTTAAATGATGAAAACTCATGGTTAGCTTTTGTATGAGAGATTAAGTAATAAAGCAGCCACATCTCACCTTACTGTGAAGAACCAGAACTATTTTCATGTCCGAGATAAGTCTGCACAGAGCAAGCAACACACACAGCCTTCATTATCCACTTAATTTCCAAAGAGGTCAAAGGAATGTTTTTGGAACTGGAAGTTCCCTATGGGGAATTAGAACTGATGAGCTTACAGCAGCCCATGCTAGGAACAGGATAAAAAGGTGGGATGGGATTTTGGCAAGATGCAGATTCATTGAAACAGCAGCATTTGTAGAAATGTACATGTTTCAGTGAATCTCTTCTTGACAAGGTTGTTCAGTCCCAACATAGTATTTCTGGTCAAAATAAAACAAAAGCACCAGAAGGGGCAACAGCACAGTGCTCAATATATTACTTGGATGCAGGAGAAGCAGGTCCCACCAAAAGCCTGCCAGGTTTCCCGCCAGTTTGGCTGGTGAGCTGAAAAGGAACAAAGCTTGCAGTGTCTCAAGGCAGTCCTGCCATCTGGACTGCCTCCACATCATGAATCCTAGGGTCACTAGAGACTACAGTTCCAGGGAAGCCCTGCCATGGAGGCGTCTTGGAGGTCACTCTCTCAAGAGGTTCTCTGAACTGCAGGTCCGGCCTCCCAAGACTGTCAGACTCCTGCTAGAGACAACAGTGAGGAAACAACATAAAAGAACCAGGCGCCAAGGGCTTAGCCACAGACCTTAGTCTTAGGTTTAAAGTGTCATAGAAAAATTGAATAGAATGCTCCTAAATAAGTTTACTTGTTTTGTGGGAAATTACATGTCTGTTTTGAGACAACAAAGAAGGGTGTCTTTTTCTGGAAGAATTTCCTGATGAACATAAATACCAATAGATGCCTTTAAATAAACTTCATACCAAACAGTTATTACATTAGGCCTCCATAACCCCAGGTATCCCTTCCAGTATTATTGCTAAAAAGATGAGGGTCAGGCCACAAAGACAAAGAAATTATATTTGTGTTAATAAATTCTGCTTCTTATGCGGTGCAACAACATCAGCTTTTGCTGAGATCAGTGTACCAGTAAAACTTAGAAATGGTATTTGTCCATCAGTGTTAATTTTTCACTATGGTTTCCTACATCCTGCAGTTACCACCATCCTTCCCGTGAAGGCAACAAGCAAGGCAGCCACAGGCTCTTTCCATGGAAGCAGTATCTGCAGAAATGGGCAGGAGAATAAAATAGGTTTCCACAGCAGCTTATGTTGCTTTAAAAAGAAAAAAAAAAAAAAAAACTATAGCTTTTCCTAAAGCATCCCAAGCACAGTCCGGCTATTTTAGCTTTTGAGCATATTAAAGAGAATTGAAAGCTGTGGAATTCACTTCCTGCTCTTAAAAATTCTGTCTAGACACCTGATTTTTCCTACTCTTCTTCACTCCCTGAAAAGGACTACGGGGGTGCGAAAGCCTAGCAGCATTCTCTCACAGAATATAAAAGTGTAGGAAGGACCATTAAAACAGACAGATGACAAACATTTTCTGATTTATATCACTTCCAAAATTAAGTGCAGCCACACATTAAAATGAAAATCACTGCAAAACTGGAGATGGGATTTAACTGAAATTTGGGAGTTTGTACATGTCCACTTGACAAGCTTGCTGAAGCTTTCTTTCCCAGTATTTTCAGTCTGCTTGTACATCTTTTAAAGTTTTCTTTTTGCCTGTGGCAATTTCTCCCACAAATTGCCTGTGGCAATTTGGAGCCATAAGCCTCCAAAATCATGTTTTAGGGTATAAAATTGCTTTCCTATCACTTTTAGTGAGAAAATACTCATAAAGAACAAACACAAAGTAGCACAATAATGAGAGAAAAAATATATACTTCAGCCCTGAGGAAATCAGGGCTGTTATTATAAAACATCATTAATTATATGAATTGTAATCATGCCTCTACAGGTGACCAAAGCCTCAGTAGGTTATTAAAGCCTGAGTCCATCGGGGACTGTAAGGCAGAGCAATCTTTCCCCAAGCTGCTGAGAGTCTAAATGTCCAAGGACAATGGGAAAATGGGCTGGATATCACACTGAAGCAAGAAGAAGCAGGGCAAAATATTAGAGAAAACAAACTGCATAAGCCAGCGCAGACCAGCTGCTTAGCAATTGTTATGCACCCAACGCCAACCAACTTTGGGCTTCGGCCTGCTTCTTAAATTTAACTTGCATTTTCCACATTCTTCAGTTCCCAAATACTGCAGCATCCAGGGTGAACTACGACTCAGCCCTGGGGATATAGTGTGGGTGATCTTCCGAGGCTGACACGGTTGTTCCCCTTTGCTAGTTCATTCTAGTTGCCAGGACCCGCTGCCAGCCTGCCAGAGATCTTCATCTCTACCACACAGCCTGCTTCCAAACAGCTGTCACAGCACACAGTGCTCAGAATTTGGTGCCAAGGAGTTAACTATTCAAGTATTTTTACAATGTGGGAGGGGAGATTTAACACTATGCATAATGCAGGCGCACACACTTGTGTTTGCACTGGAATTATCAAGTTTCTGAGACACTCGGAGGAACATTATGTCAGTAGCTATATCAAGTCAGGCCGTTTGCTTTGCTGATCTTAATTCTCATGCAATGATAGATCTTGGTTGTCAGATGGCTTGCTAGCTATTTTCCATCTTGTATTTTGGTAAATTGTAATGCAGTTCTCAATCCACATTAATTCTATACCACATTTAATGACAAATGAGTTAAACGTGATGAAATCTTTACCAAGGTTCCTTTGAGTTACCTACTTAAGCTGCTGTCAGTATTCCATAGACATTACACTCAAATTAAAGGATCATTATGACATATATTGGATATTTAGCTTCTCAGCAGGTAAGTTATGTTTGATACATCTATGATGCTGGGCAACAAAATAGGCTCTTTTACCCGCCCCACAAATACCATCATCAGGAAAAAAACTGATGGGATTACTTTATGAAAATGTTCTTACTATTACCTGCTTCATATTTGCTTGCTAGAGTGCTCTTGGGACTGCTCCAGCTTTCATAGCACTGCTGGCACTTAGCACCCAGTGACTATATTATTTTTACTGTGCAACTCTTACAAATGGCTACTGCCCTAGTGCAAAATACTTTGTAGTTTGTACAATAAAAACCCTAGAAAACAAGGCTGCTGATTGTTCGCTTTTGCTATCATCATCATCATCCCCAAGTTATACACACTGCTGAGCTGGACACTGCAGGAAATTGCTAGGTCTGTTAATTTTACTGGTAGTGTGCTCTGCAAGCTGCTCCAGACTACAGGTGCACTGAAGATTTTCCCTGAAACTTTCCAAACAAGTGCCTTAAACTTACTTTCCAGGAAGCAAATAACTACCCTGGCCTCAAAGGCACTTGCCGATCACTATATAGCAGCACTTAAACAAATACTAAAATCTTCTGTCATTGGCGAAAAGTCCTCCAATAATCAAACCTATCAAAGGATCAAGATACGATATCACTGTAAACACTGTACATACTTTTAACTTCATTACTCTAGATTTGTATGAATAAAAGAAATGAGGATGAATTTGCCTCACTGTCCTTGTGCCCAGGTGAAACCAAGCAGAAGACACGGCAGTGGTGCAGGTCAGTGGCACGAGGAACTAGATTCAGATCTGCAACTCAGCTGTTGGTTTTGATAGCGGAAGTACCCAGACCCCAAGATACCTAAAAGTAACTTGAGATCTGTCAAGACTCTCATTTTTCATGACACACAAACAAATTTCTTCTACCTAAGTAGGTATGTAAAAAGGAGCTAACAGGACCTTCAGCTCCTGCAGGCAGCATCAGCCATGAGGCTGCACAACGCTCCCATTCATGCTTCCATGGGGCTGCATTCGCTCCCCTGAAGGCAACCATGCACAACCCGTGGCCTTGCAGCACAGCAGGATCCTGTGTCCTGCTTGGAAAGCCTGGGCACCTGAACTGCGCCATCTCCTGCAGCCTGAAAGTAGCCCCTGGGGTCTGGATGTCACTCCTAAGCATCTTGAAGGACTGTTTGGAATCTCCAAAAAAAAATGAAACACAGTGCTTCAAAGTTGAGAAATAACTTTTAATTTGGCTAAATCTTCCTATACCACGGACAGCAAAAAGCTAACAGTGAAGGGGCAACAAGTGGAGATGAGCAGAAATCAGTACTTCCTATTCCTCATCTTGGGCTATCCCACAAATTAGCAGACTTCACTGCTGACAAGATCAATTATGAAAGGGAAGGCCATAGTGCATTAACAGCTTGTATAACTAAAGCACTGCAGAAGTACTTCAGGAGAAGCAAAAAATAAGAAGCTTAGCAAACAGGTAGTTGAGCAATTTTTTCTAAAATACAAATAACATTGGACTCTAATCAGAATCAACCTGTTAGAGAACAGCAATCTTCTATAGTTCCCCTCCTTCCCACAAGAGACCATGCATTTAAAAACATATTATTTTTTTTTGTCTTTTCACGGGCAAAATTGAGCCTATTACAGTGCTAATTCTCAGCACTCTGAAAGGTAGGCTGGACTAAAAGTGACCCACTTACCACGTTCTGGGTGAGTAGGTTTAAACAGAACACAAATATTCCCATTGGGAACCACTCTCCTGGCTTGGGTTGAAAGGGTCTAATGCCTGGATCTTGTTTAAAGAAAAAAAAAACTACTATGGGCCAAAGTCAGAGGGTACTCAAAAGAAAATAGGATTAAAAAAGATAAACAAACAAACAAAGAAACTCAGCATGACCCAAAGACTTCCGAGTGACAGTTTTGTAGCATTCTACAATAACACTGTGGCACATTTTTAACACTATCGCTTCATTAACAAAAAGATACTACTTTCTCTGCAATTAATTTTGTGTGCCAAAAAAAGAAGACAAAGCATTTTTGGCTTTGAAAGCATTGCTGTGATTTCTAAATCAAGCTGTAGCACAAAGAACACTGGAATACAATCATACCTGTATTAGAAGAGTATTAAAAAATCACATGGAGTGAGAAGAAGCATTGACTTTTTAAAGTCCTGAAATATATAAAGCTATTTTTCCTTGAGAAATTACAATATGAAAAGATAAAATAATATAAGATACAATATGGTTTTGATTTTCTTCATTAAAAATATTTCTCACACTTATGCAGAAACAGAATTTCTTCATAGCTGCTTTTGGCTGTATAGATATTTCCAATCACGTGTACTGTACCAAAACCTGAGTCTTTTAGAAATATCAAGAATACTCATTAATGATCATAAAGGAGAAATCTGGCTACATACAAAAATAATAATCTGGATGTCATGTTATTCAATAACAGTGATCCTGTGAACATTGTAAGCTTAAGGAACAAAACAAGCTTTTTTATCTCACTCCCTGAAACAAAGAAAAGACAGGGGAAATGTTTGCCCAAGATACGCAAAATATTTTTTTTTACTTTGTTATTTTGTTAAAATGGTGTCACTGACATAAAAAAAAATAGAAAATCTTAAAATATGCCACATGTAGCATCCAAGTAGGATCACTTTGCATGTATAGAACTTTTAAAGAGAAAATTCCAGCATAAGGCTGTCAAAATAATAGCTCCAAAGGGCCCATTTACATTTTCCTAGCAGCTAATGAATTGCCATGGAAAATGCTAGCAGACAAGCTTATGTGAAGCATCTATAAGTTAAGTCTGTTTAAAGCCCTTCTAAAGCCTGAGCTCAAATGCTACGCTTAGCAGTGAAACATTCCCTAATGGCTCCAAACAAAGACTGAAGGAATCCTAATATATTACTGAGAAAACTCCATAAAAGTCATACTCATTTTTCTTACACAAAGGGAACAGGAAAGGAAAAAGTAAGCTGTCGTTCAGTTAAAAAAATGCTAAAGGGCAGGAAAATACACATGGAAACCTTAACCTGTATTTTATAACTATTACAGGTGTTAAAGGAAAACTAAAACAGACTGAAAGGAGTATTTACCATCATTTTTTGATGTGCCTTTGAATAGTTTTTCTGAGATAGCAAGCTTGGCACAACCTAATTTCACATAGTGACTGCATTATAGTTGACCTACACTCAAGAGCCTCTGTACAACAAAATAATATATTCTATTTAGCTCTTAAATAAAAGCCTTTTTTAAAGGTACAGTTCTTTGCAACAGTCTTTTGATTTGTAGCAAACACAAGAGAGTCAAATGAATTACAAGGCAGACAATTTACTTTCTATACAAAGAGTGTAACATAGTTTTGTCTTAAAATACAGACTGACATTGTGTTCATTGAAAAATAGGGTATAAAGATGGAGACCTGTGGTTTGAGTCTCAAGTTTGCCTAGTCCTGTGCATTTTGATAAAACCACTGTAAAATCCTGCAGGAAAACCAAGGTAGTGATGCTGTCACTGAGCTGATGAAGCATCATTAATGAAATGTTTGGCTGGCTGGCAGACTGTGAGGCACACGAATGTTGGGACTGAGAAAAAGCTTATGTAAAGTAGATGATCCAGGACACAAATAGCCTGATTAGCACAGAAACAGCCTATTAGCCCTTTACTAGCACTTTGAAGGCCTCACCAAAGAAAAAACTGCAGGAAACAACTTGAAAATGTTACTGGCTTTGATTGTAATAGTACAGAGTGTAATTTGCCCTCTGTTAGTTACTATCATGCAGACATCCAAAAATACCAAGAAAAGAGCTTTCCCACAAGTGCTCAGGAGAAAAAACAAAAACAAAGGAACAAGTGTTTTACTGTCCATAACCTTATTTCACAGCTACCATTGCCCATTCCTTTCTTAATCACATATAATAGACAAGATCTCGCATGGTAAGGAATGACTGAATTATTGAGCAAAATGGAGATACTCTGAACTGTGGAATATAGGAGTGTGTCCCAGGAGTGGGTCTCGCTAGATACCCCTGCTATATCATTACTTGGGTACACTGCCTACATGGGGTAAAAAGCATAATCTGGCCAGTTCCTAGTCCAGTCGATTAAAAGAGAGGACTGCAGGAAAACAAGATTATGCAAGATTATTCAGTTGCGATGATATCAAAAGCTGACAAGGCCTGCTTCAGTCAGCCTCCAACCCCTTTCTCACTCTCATGGACAAAGGAGAGAGCCTGTCCAGACAGCTACCTCTGAAGATCTGTAGGGACACCCAAGTAGAAGAAAAACAGCGGTACAGATACAAAAACACAACTTCATTACATCCAGTAGGGACACCCAAGTAGAAGAAAAACACAACTTCATTACATCCGAATACTGTGTCAGACCTGGTTTTGTTCTTATTTTGATTATTTTACTGCATTATTTTGATTACGTAGTGTCAGCTTCTGGAATGCCAAGCCCCAGTGAGCTTTTATTTTTCCTTATCTGATTTCACATAAAAATTTTAGTGACTGCAAGGATCAATCTCTAATGGCATAGGCATCTGTCCATTCAACTGTCAAAAATACGTAATCAGCTGAGAATTTGTGCTTCACTGCTCCATTCGATTATTTAATAGTGGTAAATATGGATCAACATTCTACAGTCTTTCTGAGAGAGATCCTTATTATTCTCATGTTATTTTCCACCAAACAATTCCATTGGAAAGCACACAAACCTGAAGTTATAAAGCACACCTGAAGTTCCGCTTAATGTCTAATCACAAGCCACACTTTAGTGGGCAAAAGTTTAAGCAGTTTAGGTAAAATATAGTTTATTATATTATATATTTTCTCCTCTCAACAATTTTTATAGAAAACTACTCTGCTCCCAAGCTGGCAGTTATCCTACACCCAAAAGGCCTGTATTTCTGGAGAAAGGACCATATGCTTAAATCTTTCATTAAAAGACCCTCTGGAGGTTAGCATAAAATATTTGGATATTTTAAATTCCTATATATTCAAATGTATAGAAATGTATATGCCTATATGTATATACAATGTGTATACAAATGAATACTATATTTACAATATTTGTTCCAGATAACATCTTAGAAATTGCCGTTTTGCAGCTTTTAAATGAAAACCTATTTGTCTGAAAGTCTCCTTGAAACTGAAAATTGTGATTGCGAATATATTTGCCTCATGGCTTGCTTTTTCAGGCAAGCTCATCTACAGGACTAACTTTATTAAATACAGTTCCCATTTTGTATGAGACCAAACCAGGCCCTCTGCTTTATCCTTGGGGATTTATTTCCAGAAGTTTGTTTTAGCCAGCATCTGAATTACAGAATATTAGTGATGCATAACATGAACATAGGCAGAACAGTGAGTTCCAGCTGGCTTATATGCTCCTAAATGGCTTAATTCTCTCACTTGTCTTCAAACTTCCTGCACAACTTTGGACTCTAGACTTCTTCCACAAATTTGAAATAATTATGCGAGTCTGCCTCTGCTCTCCTCTCCTTTCCTTCTCTCCCCTCTCCTCCCCTCCCTCCCCTTTTTCTTTTTCTTTTTCTTTTTCTTTTTCTTTTTCTTTTTCTTTTTCTTTTTCTTTTTTTCTTCTAGTATAAGTTATATGTGCAAGGGAAGCTCAAAGTGAAGTGCTCACAGGTAAAGAGGGTTGCCAAGATGATTTTATTAATCCTTCTGAACAAGTTCTTTTGAAGAACAACTTCAGTGGATAATTTTCACCAAAATTTGCAGTTTGAACAACCCACTCAAGGCAAAGTATGCCTTCAAGGAATGAGAAGAATAACAGATATGTTAGAACAGCTCTACTGAACCATCTAGTCCTCAAGAATCTCCAACAGCAGCCATCAGGAAAAGTAAAATCAGGGCAAGCATTCATGGCATCTTCTCTATTTGTCCAGTCTCCAGCTACTTTCAGAGGGATTCCTGAGTGTCATAGGGTACTTACCAATACTAACAAATTGCTCTTCCCATGAATTGTCTAGGCTCCCTTTGAACACATATAAGGCCAGTCTGGAACGAAAGGATACACCTCCCCACACCAAAGTGATTCCAAATGTACTGTGCTAGCACATGTCCTGCTTCCAGGGACTGTTGTGGGCTCTTCCAAGTAAGAGCCAGCATTTCACATTTCATACTTCTGCCCACAGGGTTCTAGAGGAAAAAAAAAACTGCAGTGCTGACCCCAAAACACAGAAAACATTCTGAATATGTCTCTCACTTATTGCAATAATGCCTCAGTTAAATCTGGGATAAATCACTAGAACATGCACTACTACTACCAGGAAAGAAAGCTTGATGTAGTATTCATATACAAAGAATAAGCAGCAGAAGCACATCACACTATTACACATAAGTACTGGAAATGAAAATATACACACAAGTGATAAATTGTTCCAAAAATATTATTTATGATTAATATTTTATACCATTCTCTAAATATTCTTCCTAACACCATCTGATGTTTGCCAGTGCAATCTTAACAAACTTTTTTGGAGGTCAAATTCTCTTCTTTCTCTTTTAATGGAAGTTTGTGTGTGTGATAAAGGTTTCACCTAAGCTTTTGAACTATCAGAAAACACCAGATAGCAACTCATATGTCAAGTTACTGTAGAGTTGCTTGTACACTACGTACTTGAACTCAGTCTAACCTATGACACATGAAGTCTGTCCAATATGTAGAATTTGGTCATTTTTGTATGGTTAACTTTTCAACTTTTGTTAAATGCTTTAGGGAGGATAGCATACATTTATCAAAGATCATCATGATTTGGCTTCTTATTAAAGTTCTTACTGAAACTCTAGAAATATTTTTTTTTTTAAAAAAAAGCATTTCCATGGAATATGGCCATTTATATATTATCAGTTTGATACGTGAGCTCACTTTCTAGTGAGATTACGATTTACAACTATCCCCACTGAACCATCATATGGCGTCTTGGATCCTTTCTTGAATATAAGACTCTCAAAAACATTATGCAAGCTATTCAAGGTTCATCTACTCATCTACATTATATAAGGATACTCATCTAGTCATATAAGGATAATTTTTATACAAATATGAGGAAAATCAATCTATTTTATTTGGTCAAACACAAAATTCAGGAAATAAAGCCTAAGAGGAGAAGAAAAAATACACTTCCTTGTGACACAAACTAAAATAACATACAATAAAATATTCAAGTAACAAATCAGCTAAGATGAAGGTTCCTAGAAATCTGAAATTCAATAAAAATATCTAGCAGATTTATAACGCAGTGTGAAACAGGGTTGCCTGATGAGGCCGCAAGTAAATGTAGGCAAAAAAATTGTGATCAAAAAAAGGAAAATAAAAAATAGCTTAGCAGTTCTCAAAAAATTTCTAAATCGTAACTCATTTAAGTTTGGTAACAATCTAAATTAACAAGAGGAGGGCGGACAAAAATAAAATAATGAAACAACAAAAATATACAGGTCTTAAAACACAAGATTACTGAAAGCAGTAAAATCAGGAATTAAATATACTTGGGCTTTATTTTCAGTATGTAACATAAGTTAAAAAAAAATGGATGCCTTTTATTTAGTGTCTTACTTGAGTTGCTGAAGTTTATATTCTACTGTCAGGCCTTACTGGGACACAGCTCTCTATTACTTTGGTGTGATACGATAAAAGCCCCTGGCTGTGGTGCAGCAGGAACTTGGACAAAGTACATCACACACTAAAATACAAAATGTGATACCTTTACCACCTTGTCCCATTTCTTTCAGATAATCCCCTTAACCTTGTCAAATTCCACCTTCAGACTGCTTTTTTTTGCTTCTGCTTTGCACGCTCTGTCTCCTACCCCAGTCATGTAACCTCATCTCCTCTTTGCACCAGCTCTGCAGGTAGAAAGGAACTGCTTTCTCCAGGAGCTGCCCCTCTGTCTTTTTTAGGACGTTTTACTCCCTGCTTCCAAGGCACACCTTTATTTGGGCATTTTTGTTTGTTGGTTTGTTTTTAATTGCTTCTTAAAATCAACCACATGCACTTTGTTCTCCTAAAACATTCTTCTGAAAGTGCCATTCACTTTCTGACACACATAGCAGAGAGTCCCCATTCCGAAGCTCCCTTGTTCAGGGATGGACTGTGGATCTGTCTTGGAGTCACAGAGCCTGCCCAGAGCAGCTTCTCTTGGGAGCAATGCAGCTGGGAAAAGAGACTGCAATCCACTGGAGTATCATTGTGTTTATACTTCCAAAACCAAAAAAAAGACTTTGCACATCACTATTTCGAAAATGAATTGAGGTAACATCAATGTGCACTTCTTTTTCATGGCCTTTCTAAAACAATTTTTCTCCAGAATCACAGTTTTTTTTTATTGACTGATTATATCAACTTTCAATCAACTTTTATTGGACATCTTTAATCTCAAGACTGTATTCCTGGATACATTATACACATTTGTTCTCTGCTAGGCTCTGTACTTTATTTTAAAAGCTTTTTTGTCCTCATCATGTTATTTCCCAGGAAAGTATTTTTAAGGAATGAAAAAATATAGAACTACAACTTCAAGAATGTCCTGCAGCATTCCTGAAATGATTGTCCCCGTACTGTATCAAAACTGCCCATTTCAAGGACCTTTAGATGAAAAAAAGAAAAGCTTTATTAGCAGGTGTATCATAGTTTCATAGTAGTACTACAAATTAATGATAACAAGTGTTAATTGTCTAACAAAAACAGAAATGTTGGCAGAAAAACACTAAGGCATAATAAGCATAGTTTTTAACTGCCAAAACTCTTCCTGCCTACTCTCACAAGTTTATACATATGCATTTAAAAACCTAATACATGAAGACTCTAATGTGAATTATACACCTAATGCAGTGCTGTCATTCATTGTTAAGTAGGCTCACAGTAGAATAATAAATCCAGGACTACTGAACACTTTCATAAGTCTAGACTAAGTAATCTCTCCAGTCTCTGGCACACAAGCAGATTGGAGAGTTGTAACTCAGTTCTGTCTCTACTGTTTCAGGTTCAGCTTCTGCTGTACCTGAAGAGAGGACCTCAGAGTCCTCAACAGAGAGACTGTGTGGGCATAATCAATCCCATTTAGGGTTTTCTATCTAATACCTTACTTCATGCTTACATTGTTTGCATTCAATATTCTGTCATTAAATTTAAATTACTCCATTAATGTTATGCTTAGTATTATTACATTTTCTCTGAAACCAAAATACGTCCACCTCTTATATACTCTACGCAGTTCTGGTCACTTCAACCATACAAAATTAGCAAAACTAGCAAAGTTAAAAGAAAGATACAGATTGTCGTAAGTATGCAGTGACTACAATACTTAGAATAATTTGGGAAAGATGCTGTAAATAAGTTTAATGAACAGAGACAGTTTCTTCCCGGCTTATTACAATACAATAACCAAGCAGTGCCACAGATTATCATGAAGGAAGTTTACAACGAAGTTATATTTTTTCATGGCACATAATTAAAGTGTGGAACTTACTGCCATATGATTTTATGGAGGGCAAGCGCAAATGGAATTAAATATGTCTACCAATGGCTTTTAGGCATCCATATATTATGACCTGGATGTTGTCCCAGAAAAGAAAAAGAACCACTGTGCACATGCCTTGCTTTTTATACTACCTTTTAAAATAGCTGCTTCTGACCATTGCTGGAGATAGAATCAGTGGCCAGCAGGTTTTACGTGGTATTCAACACAACAGTTCTTACATGTATGTGAACACACAAAAATTCTATTGGAGATATATATATACATATATATTTAGGGATATTTAGACCTCTAGAGATCTTCTAGTCCAAGCCCGCTGCACACTCAGGGTCATGCTCTAGGTAACCCTGCGCCTGCAGGGATATTGAACTAGATGATCTCTAGAGGCCTCTTCCAATCTTAACAAATCTATGATTCTAAGATTATTTTTTAACCATTATAACATAAAATAAAGTATCTTTAACTTTGGTATTTTCTTTCCATACATTTTCTTTCCTCTTTTCAATACAAAAATAACCTGAAAATTACATTCATATCAGAAAGATGTAATGAACTTTCAGAACTGTTTTCAACTGAAATTCTCACCTCAATAAAGAGGACAAACTCAAGGAATATATGATTTATGATTTAAGTGCTGTTCTGAGCACCTACTGTTACAACAAATGTATATCCTGCCTCTCTGAACAGGAAGATTTTCCAGATTAAAATACTTAGAGTCAGAGTGCTCATTTTCTGAAGTAAATGCATGGCACATTTAAACATGTTTTCCTCCAAAAATAATTTATTTCTACAAGAAAATAAAATAGAAAATTAGACTAATAGCATCCTGCCCTCCAAAAAAAGGAATGAGAAAAATTTCATTTTAAAAAAATTCATGGCAGTAGAACTGACTCAAGAACTTTCTGAGAAGTTTAAGTCAGAAGGAAAATTGCATGAAATTTTATACTATAATTCTAAGAATTTAAGAGTCCTGTTTGATGAAGAAATTAGATTCACCCATCTTGCGATTAGGATCATGCTATGCTAAATTACAGTGTAAGGATCCAGCCACCGTGTAAGCACTACAACGTATAACTTGCAAATTTCACATTAACTTCTAGGACTCCAGGAGCAGGTCTTAAGAACAGAATATTTTCACAAATTCTTCACTGTCTGCCCTCCAATATCAGTGTCCCAACACTAGCAGCAACATTTAGGAGATGATAAAGAACAGCAAACATGCAGATTTCAAAAATGCCTTTTTTGAACCTAAATCATTGACACTAAACACGTTTTCAGCTCCTCCTTTAGAAAGACAGAGAATAGATAAAGTTTATTTGCTTGTCTGTAATTAGCATTTATAAAATAATATTGGCTACCAATAAGATTTTATCTTTTGGAGAAAATTTATCTCATAAAAAGATATAAAATTCATTTCTAACACACACTATTTTCCCAAACATATGTAGACCTCTACAGCTCACCTAATGGCTCTAGGTCAAGGCAGCCAATTCCTTCGTATTTGCCTAGCACAACAGATGCATACACAGCTGTCTAAAAGGAATTACTCATTTTTTGTTGCCTTTAAAGTATCAGCACTAAAAAGCACAGATAACAAATGACTAGCAGGCTGAAAAACAGCATAGATACCATTTGCATTAGGACAGTTTGTGCTTGTGAAATGTGGAATTTGATCTGTTGGCTTATTTTATTGGAATGCTGGGAATGGTCAGCTTCTCTCCTAGCTTCAAGTGATTTAAGGGGCTGCTGCTTGCCCTGATCTTCATTGCTAAAGCTTCTGCCAACCTGACTGCAGGGACTGCTGGCCTTTAATCTAAGCCTGGTTGTAAAAGTCTTTGAGAAAAAGTCACAGAACTAATCCTGACCATCTTGACAGAGCTCAGCTAACACCTGGCTATCTGCCTTTCAGCTGGCATTTTGGCAGTGTCCTCTGGTTGCTGCAGCTAGGAAAGCAATGTCTCAAAACTGCATAAACTGTATTAGAAAAACATAATCAAGCTCTTAGTCTGCAAGAATAAAAATCAGCCTCCATAACACAAAAGCAAGCAGGTCGTAGGCAGGTGAAAGGCAAAGAGAGGCACAAGGGCTGGAGGGAAGCACATGGACAGCGGAAACTTCAGGCTGTGAGCTGGATTTGCTGCCAGCCACCATCTGCTTTTGCTGGCACGTGGCGGATGCTTCAGGCTGCGCACAGCCTGTGTTCACCAGGGCCACAGAAACCGAGACCTGGAGCGACGAGCTGCCGAGTTTCCTTTGGCCATGAGTGTCACCTCAGCTTGGAAAACTTGTTTTGTGGTAAAGTTCATTTAGAAAGGGAGGCAAAGCCAGGATCCAGAGATGCAGTCATAAATGACAGTAAGTCAGTCTTAACACATCCATCTACCCCTCTCAAACTCACACAGAGGACACAGTAGGATCTGCTCCCTCTTGCAGACAAGATAACACAAGGCTATGATATGTGAGTATAACTGGAAGCAGACTCTGATGAAAAATGCTCATGATAATAGCTCAGTAATTCCTCTATTTTAGCCTTGGTTATACTTGTTCCATCTTTACTGAAAACTGCTTACTGTTTTTAAGAATCTCTGCTTCTCTCAGTTTCTTAGTAGCAACGAGGTCATCAATCACTATGTATACTAACTACGCCTGTTGTTTCACAATAGGAATGTCACTGTTCAAAAGTGCACTGCTCTTAAGTGACAGATTGGTTAAGTTCTCAGTCATCTTTCATATACACATTTAATGCTTTCAGTTCTGTTCTTACATAGTACACATCTTTGAGCTTCTCATATATGCAATTTTAAACACTTTTTAAAGAAAAATCAAACAGATGATGCAGTAAGAAACATAATTTTAAAAGTGTGGAAAAAATGTCCTCTTTCAAATCAGGAATGAGAGAAGGAGAGTTCCAATTTTCTACAGCACCGATAATTTATTGCTGTGTATAAGACACAGGAAAGTTAGAAAAGTATCACGTTGTGCAAATAGTCATTGAAACAAGCAAAAAAAAAAAAAAAAGAAATCAATGTCGTTAGTCTTTCCATAATGAGATAATTTGGATAAGTAATGTGATAAGTAAGTAGTGTCAGCATCAAAATTATATCTGTTTACACATGGTTGAAAAGAGATAGACAAAGTTAAAAAATAAAGAACACTGAGAAGTGAGATTATCTACTGGATCCTAGAGATTTTATTCTTTCTCTGTGTGTGCAACCCAAGTGAATTGTTAATATCTAGAAATGAGTCTCAAAAGAGCAGGCAAAATGAAAATTGTGAGGGATAGAATTACAATTTCATCCCCCACAAGTAAAATTAGTATTTATTTAGGTTTTTTAAAATATATTTATTGTCTTTCATAAAAACTGGCAAGTAAGAAACAGGTCTCAATAGACTCACAATGACCACATTGGGAAAATATGCAGATATTACATACAACTATAATATCATAACAGATCTTATGCTGTGTCTGCAGGAGGAATATATAAAGGAGGCAGTAATAAGGAAAGTGCCCTAGTGATACAAAGAAAACAATCACAAGTAGTCTCAAAAGTCTGCTGCTATTTAAGCGAGAGAAGAGGAAGAAAGGTTAGTTCTTGATCAAGCAAATCTACATCTACAAATCATGTCTACAATCATCTACATCTATCATGTACAAATGTTTGGAAACATGTTTTGAAAAAGCTGATCCTTAGTTGGTGACAGCTGTCAAATCCCTACATCCTAAAGGGGTTTCATTTTAAAGATTCTTCATCGTAAAGGTTCAAGCAGCCTCCTGAGATCCCAAATCCAAATCAATAAGCAACTTTAGCATCAATATCCTAATACTGTTGTAGAAGTCCAGAAGAACCAGAGAGGGGGTAGCTGCTGCTCTGAGACATTTGCAAAAGCTTATCGAAATGAAGGCAAGCACTTTAGCCTTCCTACTAAGTCCCGTTTCTGAAGATATGTCTGCTGTGTGAAAGGATATACCATGGATGCAAATGCTTCGAAAGCTTTTATTTTGCTCACTTAAAACATGTGTCGTATTTAGTTTCAAGCAACAGTTCTCCATTCATGAACTGATTCTTATCAAAAATGTCACTGATAATATCAGTTTAACCAAGCTAATGACATTGCTGTAATCAAACAGGGCAAAGGGCCTTCCTTAGTTTAGCTTTTGTATCGGCAGCACTCAAGTCCAGGCTGTCAACTGACTCTAACAAAGGATCTGCCAGACAACACTGCTTAAGTAGCTCCACAGCTGAAGGACTTTACTGCTGCTCACTCTCTATTTCCCTCCGGGGAATAGTGTTAGCTAACTAAGTTAACTAAGAATTTATTTAAACCCCAATATTCTCATAGAAATGATTTAAAATGGCATCTCACAGTCAGCAGTGTGAATTGCTGCACAGCAGCATTCTGCTTCATTAGAAGAAGCAAGAAGCCTTAACAATTAGCAGAAAAAAAAAACAACAAACAAAAAAACCATCAATTTTTATCTTTTAAGCAGTTTCAGATTGGTCAAAGGTCTACAATTTTCTTTGAACATGTGATGAAAATGAGTTTCTAAAAAAATGACTATAACCCATAATCTTTCACATAGCTTACAATATACACACAATTTTGGCCTTTCCTGTTGACTTAAGCTGCTTTCCACTTTGAATTTGGAAGTTCTACAAAATGACTCTATTTCAATAGATGGTGCCTTGCTAAACTACAGCAATTCAGTGACCTCTGATTACATTCCGAAACAATTTCTATGAGGTAAATACACTTTTTCTTGTCTATCTTGCTCTCCAGTAACTTGCTCAGGAAGGTTTTACATTATGTGAGAGTTATATAAGCTACAGCCTGTGAATCTAATGCGAGTTTCTTCAGTGTTTGGAATATGTCATGTGTTTAAGAAAAAGGACAATGTTCTTCTAAATAAGGCAATGGCTATTTTGGTCAAGAGTGGTACCATACATCCATGATCTGTTTTGACAAACCAGTAAAATGTATGAGTGAGCCTGATAGATCTTAGGTTGAAATATTCCTAGGATGTCTAGAACAGCAGCCATGGGAACAATGATTGAAGCAGGTTAGCACCATAGGAGCATAGCAACTGGACTTGGGCTTGGCAGCTCCTTAAGAAGTCAAGAGGCAGATTTCTTTGTCATATTATACTCTCTGGCTACACATTTTCTGTACTTTTAGAAGACTAAAGTCATCTTTTAAGCTTTAATCCTTCTATCCATCCAAACAAGCTTCTATCCATCCAAACAGGCCTCCCTGTCAGTTTATTTTTCCCCAAGATTCTCCTTTATTGACAATCATGGAATGAGGGATAGTAAAGAATACTTTTGAATGCTTCCTTTAACATCTGTCTATGTGTCGATAGGCCCCCTACCAACTAGTTCATCTTTTCTTTTTAACCTCCTGATATCTGCATACATAACCTCTTACAGAAAAAAAAAATCTGCTAAAAAGTCTCTCTATCCTTTCTAAACCAATCTCCTCCAATTAAGTACCTCTTAACGCTAATATCGCAGGAGTAACAGCTCCACTCTTACGATTTTACAACATTGTTATGATTTTACAATTTTTTATGATTTTACAAAATTACAAGGGTCTTACTTCCCTTCAGACTTTCCCAAAAGAAAAAGTTACTTCCATCCCAGTCCTCAAAGGAAGCAGCTTCACCCAACTCCATCATTTTAGTGCCCCATCTCTGTTCTCTTTTGGTGTAGAACACCAGATGTATGCATAGCTCTCAAGATCTGGGCACACAAAAGCTGTATACAGAAGCAAATTACAGAGCAAATGCGAACTGTCTTGTTCTCAGTACTCTTCCCTCTTCCTGTTCATGTCCAACACTTTGACAACTTCTTTGGCTGCTATACATTAAGCTGTTGATTTCAGGGATTTGTGGATGTCATCACTCCAGGACCTTTACTAGTGCAACCTTGTCAATATTCATGTTGAATGCTCCCAGGGTAACATGCATGAAATACTTCATCAGATTTTTTTTGTAATACTTGTTTGGAATAGTCTACAAATGTGATTGGAATCTGTTTGCTTTGGCTCTAGTTTCTCTTTTCAGATGAATTAATTCAAATGAAAATGTGATACCTGAAGCGTTTCCTTATCTTTAATGTTGGCAAAGAAGACACTGCAGTGCCACCTGCTTTCATGTTCTCTCTACAACTGTAATATTCCATTCAAATAGCCAAAAAAATCAGGCATTCAAAAAACAAACAAACAAACAGACAGCCTAGACTGGCAGGTGATTCAGACTTAGAGTCTTTAATAGATTTTTATTACCTGAGATCACCTCTCTGAATATCTTCCTTTTTCAATTACAGGGCACAACTTCGTGTGTGTGTGTGTGTGTAAAATTGTCTTCAGTGTTTCCTTTTTAAAGATAAGTTCTTTGGTTTTATTCATTTCATTTTTAAAGCTGCATATTCTAACTCTCTGTCACACTGGCTAAGTATTTTGGATCATTCTAAAATACTAGCCTCAGTAGGATCGTGTTTTCACTTCATCCCTTACTATTTAGTGTTGTTTCCTTATCTTTTTTTCTTCGTTAGAGACGAAATAGCAAGAAAGCTTCATTCCTTCTGATAGTGTCACAAAGTGATGTTGAGCAATGAAAACTTTTGATAATCCAACCACTTTATGGCAAACTGAATTTTCCGAAAATCTGATTCAAGGTATTTATATAGCATGTATTACCATGCATTTAACTTTATAGAGTAGTTAGCTTCTGTAAGTTGGACTCGAGTTCCAGCAATACCAGAGGTTTAGCTACCTCTATCAGAGGCTCAGAGATCAGTACTCAGAGAAAAGTCATTGAAAAGCTGAACTGAATTAAGAAACTTGGGCTGTGTGAGAAATTTAAGATGCATTGGCTGTAGGAAGAAATCTGACAATGAGAAGTAGGAGAGAATTTTATCTTGAAACGCAGCAGTACAGAAATGTCTTCTGCAGAAGAACCAAGGTTAGGAGAAAATATTGACTGATTTTGCACAGTCATGAGAAAGAAAAAGTTACAGCCCTGAGGGCATGGTGCCATGACTTCCTGAGCTCACAGGGCAGGCTGCCAGCCTATACATATAAACCTCAACAGATTTCTCCTGACAGCATCTCTGTGAAAGCGAGTAGTATTAATTCTCTCATTATAAGAAAGCACAGTCTTGCTATCCTCAGGGTTAGAGGAAAGACTGTAGGGGAATGTGATTTGGAGCTTATTTTTTATTCATTTCTGATTTAAGTTTCCAATTAAACTATGTCTCCTGGGGTGTAGGATCTGGGGGGTTTGGTGAAGAGTTTCTTAAATGGAAGAAGAGGGAAGATGGAGCATGAAGTCTCCTGAGAGTTTTGCCATTCTATCTTTAGAGAGAAAAACTGACATTTTTTTGCTTTGTCTGTTTATTTTAAAAAGTAAATAAAAATATTGTACCTTCTATATTATACTAAGATATATTCAGCTTGAAACTAGATTGTCCACCTTTATCTTTAAATACTTATCCTTGGTTATTTGTAACATCTAGGGATAATCTGCAGAGGAAAATAAACTCAAGCTCCCTAAGGAAAAAATAATGCAACTTTATCGCTTTTATATCTTCAGATCACTGTAGACCACTAATGAATGACTTCAGTGACCAGTTTATCTCTGCAGCTGCCTTCCTGTGGTCTTGTTGCTTCCTCAGAAAGGCATTCACCCCTGATCCCCTGATCAACTTGCATAGGAGGTGCTTCAGCTCAACCACCATTCTAAATATCTTTCACAATAGTTACAGTAACTTATTTCCTTTATCTCTAACTTAAATAACAAAGATCAGGCAGCAGGGTGTGGGAAGAATGCTGACAAAAATTGGAAAGTTTGTGAGCAGCAGCAACAATGGTTCCATTAATAAACTTTATGGCATGATTGTGCGCTTTCAAATTCTATTTCAGTGAATGGACTGTACTACCCAAGCACATGTGAAAGAATTACAACATACTTGAAGCGAATTTTAATGCTCAAAGTAACCGTAACTTTCTGTTCCAGCAGTACAGCAATGAGCATTTATGGACATCCAAGTCAACCTAAGGTCCAACTGCTGTACCAGACACTACAGTGACACAGTCAGTGACAGAAATTCACCATGAAATTTCATCTCCAGAGACCTACAGTTCACTTAAAACATTTAAACTTGGATAAAACTTCACATATAAGTTCTAAACTCAGAAGTTACAATAGAGAGAAAGAACCCAGAAGTTCCCCTGACAGAAGGAAATAATACTAGCAATTCTACTAAAAAACACAAAGACTGCCATAGGTAGAATACGATTAGGTAGTTATCTAATCCATTTAAAATCAAATAGTATTATTACGTGCCTCTGTGAGATGTAAATACATGTTCTGTGGGAACAACTTCTCATCTGTGACCTACACTGCAAGTATAAACTGTTATTCTATCAGATTAAATAATTTTCTGTTGACACAGCTATATGTTCACAGTCATAGTATAGAGATAGCATTTGTAAACATTAAAACATGTATGAGATATTTATGACATTCTCAAGCTCCTCAGAAATCATTTTTTCAAATATGAATACCTAATTTGTACAGAAGTCTTCACGCCTTATATTAATTCTGTTAACAAGAGAGGGAGTTTCAGCTAAGCACGACAACATTTCATAGCAGTTTAAAATGAGAACGAAATCTGCTTCTGTTAGTAGAAACAGCAAAGGGAAAGTTTAATTAGCTTATAACTAAAGGAGTTGTAACTCATCCAGGATCAGAGTAAAGAGTACTGTTTTTGTAAAATGTGTCCTTATTTTTTTCTCATAGCAAGAAATCTCTCCATGTCATTCAAAGAAAACCTACAAGCTTAATTCCTGGCACCAGTGAAGAGCCACAAAGGCTGGAGTATAACCCAGACAGAAATAAATACTGTTTTCTGGCCTGATAGACCACTCTTTAGGACTTCTCCATCTATACTGTGCGTCAATCTTGGAAAAGTTAATTTCTGTATCCTATGTTCACCAGTCTTGAACTGTAATAAATTGTGGCATTCCCTTCAATACAAAAACTCCAAGACCAAGCTTCAAATGTTTACACAAAATTAGACTAGAATTAAGTCTTCAACTTCTATTGCTGAAAGCTAACTATTGCAATTTATGCAATAGTTACGTTGCAAAGCATTGTATATATGTATTTATATTATATATACATATACAGTTATATTATAAAGGCATAAATTGATGCCCTCATAATCTATGATATTTTATGTTTTTTAAACTAAATAAGGAAGGATACCCCAACATCTGTATTTGAGGGGGCATGCATTCATTGTTTTTTTGAGCCTTTAGGGACCATTCCTCGTTTTTTTGTACTACATCAAGTTTCCTACCAGAAAATAAGCCTGGTTAATTGGTAGAGACCACAATTATCTGTACTTAATATGAAAATCATCTTTCCCACTTATCCACTCCAGCTGTTGCTAAGGCAGTTTAATTTGTGAACTAGCAGCAGATGAGCTGATTGTCTTCAGGTTGCCCAATTCTTAAAGAGATAGCCAGAAAGCAGCTGCAACAAAGTCAGAGAGGTCTTCTGGTTGCCACGAGTAGCCAACCAAGACTGTAGGACTCACCATGAAGCACCATGGACCATAAGAACTACCAACTAGTGTCAAAATTGAGATCCAATTATAAGATCAGTAATTCTATATTTGGTTCTCTTTAGCATTAAATATACTAAAGCGCCTCCAGTTTAAGATTTATTTCTCCTTGCACACTAAAACTACCTATGTGATCATGCATTTATTTCAGTCAACCAAGTGGCTATTGTCTGATCCAAAGCTACATATCCACGTAATTACTGGCCTTCTTCAATCTTTGCACATCTTTTCTGAAGATGAACTCCAGGGAAGCTTCCACCTCACATTGGATATGTATTTAACAACGTCTCAGTGCTACCTGGCATTTCTAACCCCAGCCATTACACAGGTAGACAGGCAAAGAACATCATAAGTGTGAAACAAGCTGATGCATTGATGCCTGCCCAAATCAAAAAAAAAAAAAATCAACGACAAGCATGTGGCTTCATCCACCAGACACAGGTTTTAGTTGTGACACATGGTAATAGGAGTGTAAACAGAGATAAAGTTATCTACGTTTAGCAGAACTGCAGCTCATGTATCCAATAGCTTTGATCCTTTACACTGCAGAGTACAATGACAGCTGTTACAAGAGACCATTCCTATCCACTCACTAGCCAGCTCTAGACTGCCAGGGAGGGGGCAGGCTTGCTGCTATTTCTGTGCTCTTATTTCCTCCACTTAGCCTATGAGTAGCTCTTCTGCCTTGTTCTTTTTATAGAAAAAAGACAATGATACAGCAGAAACATCCGACATATATTTAAGCAGGAGATGCCAGCAGAGAAGCTTTTGGAATACAATTAAATAAATTAATTAAATCAACCGCTAATGCAGTCCTTCAAGAAACAGAAACAGTAGCTGCGGGCAGCACAGCTTGTCTGAGAAACTCATAGTGTTCAAATAGATGCCAAGAAGAATGGTAGAGGAAACCTGCTGTACCAAAGAGAACTGAAGTTGGGTCACAGGAACCACCAGCAACTTTACAGGAAAAAAAGGCAGCTGGCAGCCAGTGCTGCAATAAGTGTCTTACCAAACAAACAGCTACAGGAACACAGTTTTGAACCTACAGAGAAGGCGCAAAAGCAGTTTCTATGCTCAAGAAGAAGGAGCCAGATGTCCCAAAAGGAGTAGAAAGAGACTCTCACCAACTCCAACAGGAAGATATGAAGGTGTTATTGACTAAGGACCCAAGAGAACTCATGAGATGCCAAAAACATGTTCCTCAGTTGAAGGGAAAAAAAAAAAAAAAGGAAGTTTCTCAGACTCCCTGCCGCTAACTTCACTGGCCAGCCCTGACACGACCAGCAGTGACTAGACAGCTCTGAGAAAAAGAGCCATGGATACTGAGGCACTGATAAAGTTCTCATCTGTGGCCTCGTTTTCAATTTAGAATTAAAACTTAAATAGTCTCCCCCCTAATGCCTTCTTTTCTTTTGCCTCCACAAAGCTGCTCTTGACACATTCTAATAGCAAAAAATTAGTACAGAATATGAAAGAAGAAGCTAATTTGTAGAAAAGTAAGAAATGAATTCATGATTCTATGAAAGGAAGATGTGAAAAGAAGAACAAGGATAATTGACTTCAGAGATTTAAGCAGCAGCAAGACAGCCTCTCATGGGAAGCTAACCTAAAGGATATTGGAGCATGAGAGAACTGGCAGTTATTATAAGAGACTATACATCAAATGCACAGAAGCACACTATCAGACTGAAGAAGACACAAAATAAAAGGGGGAGAGAGACAGAAGACAGTGCTTAGTAAGAGACCTGTGACACAAAACTCCAAAAGAAATAGTAAAAAAGTCAAACGTAAAGCTAGAAAATAGATCACATAACTAAGGGACTAAGGGTAAATATAAAGTGACAGTACACTTCTGTAATTCTGAAAGTCAGCAACCAATGCTGAAATGGTATTTATAAATAAAGGTCATCATCAGATTCAGTGTTTACCTCCCTACTCCACACATACTTACAAAACTGAGCATGCAGACATATATGAAGCAAGCACTGAAAATGTAAAAATCACTGAAAACACAGGGCAATTACACAAGGTAAGTCCTAAGCAAGAACTTTCAGAGAATATGAAATTGCCTTATGCACCTTTCTTTTTTTGTGTGTTAGCATGCATAAGTGCATCTATCTAATGAACGACTTGAAAAATATTTTTAAAAATATTTATATTTGTTTAGTTTACATTTTTTAGAGGAAATACTGCTTGGCAATGCACCACTTGCAGTGAACATGAGCCCCTTGCCCCTGGGCAGATGTGAGCAGTGGGTGCTCTGGAAGAGGGATGCAAAGACCTACGGGCACTCCTTACTGTCCACAGTGGTACCCTAGCTGGCACAAAGATACCGTGGAGAAAGATGAAGCCCATCTCAAATGCAGAGTGAGTTAAAGGAGAGAATGGTGCAGGAAGACACTAGAGCTGAGTTTTAGACCCACCCCCCAAAAAAAAAAAAAAAAAAAAAAAAAAGCTAATAGAAATGTATAGAAATGTATTCAGAAATTTTCGTGAACACATGATTTTTGTCAGTGGGAGTTTTATCAAAAGGACTGGTATGAAGAAAGAGCAAGGAGCTACACACCTGAAAGAGGTCCAGATAGGAGATAATTTCCAGGGCAGTGTGTTGTGCAGCCCCCCACTGCTTATCTCAAGCGAATGTTTCTGTGCCTCCCCCAGATTGGGAAAATCCTTTCATTTCTGTATTTGTTACGATGTTGATGCATATTGCTCTGCGGCACAAAGATGAAAGCAGCTAGCATGGGAGGACTAATGCTACTGATTAAGCACAGAGCACTCTTCACACAGCACTTAGGATGTGCTACAACACTGGGTACACGCTGCTACCCATAAGGGACCATTGTCACCAATTGCTTCAGAGGGCAGGAGAGGGGGTGAAGGTCTCCCCACCACCAGCTCAATGACAGGAAAGCCATCTTGGAGGAAGACAGGCAAGATACTATAATTTATGTCATTTTACAGGAGTTAATAGACTGAAATAGGTGGAGAAGGGAGGGGAGGGCACCCTGCCGCTGAAGCAATAAACACAGCAGAGAAAAAGATCACCTCATCTGAGACTTTCCTAAAGAGATGCTTCTTCCTTGCCTGCCCCCGAAGCATGCTTTTCCTTCAGCAATGTCTGCATCACCAAGGATTCCAACTTTAAAAACTGCTTCTGAGTATTTCTAAAGGGAACACCAGACTGGAGAAAGTTCAAGCAACAGGCAGGAAACTGAGTCTTTCTCAAAAGCACTTTTCCTCAGTGACAGTATTTCCACTTCCTTTAGTTGCACAGCTGAGCTCATGGAAACCTGCACGTGCTCAGGACACCCACAGGGCAGAAGCACCAGCGATGACAACTTTGCCTCCACCTCATGCGTCCTCCAGGAGAGGTTCAACCCTGCAGCACCGTATCTTCCTGCACACAGAGCTGCACAGAGCAGCATGGTGTCTGAGCCACATCTGCACGTGTTTCCCACTCTTCCCAGATCACTCGTCCCCTCAGACAGGGAGGGTTAGAAAAGCAAGGCATCCGTGGTCTGCCACACAAAGTAGTTTATGGCTCATGTTAATTGCTTGCCATCTGTGCAACCTTCACGTTTATCTAGGTTTACTCCATTAATCACACATAATCACAGAATGCTTGAGGTTGGAAGGGACCTCTAGAGATCATCTAGTCCAAATCCCGTGCTCACACCTAGAGCACGTGGCACAGGGTGGCATCCAGGCGGGTTTGGAAGATCTCCAGAGAAGGAGACTCCACAACCTCTCTGGGCAGCCTGTTCCAGGGCTCTGTCATCCTCACAGTTCTCACAGCAGCTAGGATGCACCGGCTGCATCTGCACTGCAAGTCCTTCTCTTGTTTCCCTCAGTGTCCTGCTGAGATCCTTCAGATGTTGAAGTGTAAAAATATCACAAATGAAGAGTCTCCAGAGATGCAGCTGCTCGCCATCAAACGAACGTAGTTTAGGAGCCTTGTTTAGCCAGAGCTAACACTTGCAGTAAAACTCAGAAAAACACATAACTAAGACCTCCAAAGATCTTTATTGCACCACTTTACTTCTGTCTTCCTTCCCTCAAATCAAGCTTTTCTGGGAGAAAAACAGTGCAGCCAACATTTGCACTGGGTCTACCGCTGCCTTATCACTCCTCCCCAATGCAAAACAACTTACTGCCGGCAGTCTGGCAAACACCGCTCTTGAGAATCTAAGCCAAAAGAGTAAATGCAAACAAATACTGGTTTCTGTTCAGTAAACAAACTGAGCTATAGAATTCTGTCCCTTGAACTAAAGAAAGCCGAAGCGAACACAACAGAATAGAAATACCCCAGTCAAATGGCATTCTTCATCTTATTGACTGTACTGGGTAAGACCATTCTGGCATTTTAAGGATTAAAATAAAATTTAACTGAACACTGTTTAATTTAATGTTAATAAACTACACATTTTAGGAAGGGAATTATAAAATAAAAGTAGCATGGACATAATATACTCATAGAGGAAACCGAGGGTGAAACAGAAAAGCACATACACAGAGGCATATTTTAAGGCTATAAATTAACACTAACTTCGGAGTAATCAACAGTAAAAGAGGCACACCTTCTACCCAAAACTATCAGAAAACCTAAAAGCAAAATAAAAAAAGCTCTAAAAATAGTTTGCATTATCACAAACAAATATCAGTTTGGAACATTTAGAACCTGCATACAATGAACTGCCCCGTCAGTCCTCTGCAACATAAAACAGGACTTTTAAAACCTAAAACTAAAATCTTTATCATACTTGATGGTCCATCTGGATTAAGATGAATCAGTGAAACAATAAAATAAAAACACGTCTGATATATAGTTCATTTTTGGTACATAACAGAAATATACTGCTGACAGTACATTTTCTTAGAATCATTCTTTTCATAGGATGTTTTAAAATAACTGGAAAAAAAAGATTTTATCACTGAGATATTGATCAGTACAATCGATTTATAAACACAGATATCTGCCTTTTGTTACATGCATGCTATATAATTCAAAATACCATTTCTGGAAATTTTATGGAATATGCCACTAACACTTCACATTCACAAATAAAGAACAAGTTTAATCAGATGTATTTGAAAATATGCTTTCAAACACAACTTCTACAATATTAGTATCCAGCTGATAACAGAATTCATTATGAGTTACTTTATTTTATCTGAATTTTCCTCACTAAAATTATTTTTGTTTATTTAAAAATAATATGTATTTTTTCTTTACAAAAAGAAAAAACACATGTCTAGCTATATTCATTATGCATCGATACATTTCTTAAATGCTGTATATATGTTGAAATATAGAAATAACATCAGTTGAAGTATAGTTTATGCTGAAAAAAAATACCTCCACTACTACTTTTAGGAATTCATTAAAAAAATCATTCTAATAAAATATTGAAAGTGCAGAAAGAAACTGATATTCCTACCAGAAATTTTAGCCTGACAAATTTGGCTCCCACATATTCCTGTGTTGAACTGAATCAATTTCACACTTACTCAACTCCCTGCCTGTGTGATGTGGTTTATTCATTGGTTTGATATTGCCATAGCAACTCTGCAACATGGTAACATGTTAGCCCAGCAATGCTGTTCACCCCCTCACATAGGGTGAATAGCTGTCTGGTACATATAGCATAATATTTTAATGTATATTGATTTCAGCTTCCTGCTATTAACCTACTATTTCAACACCACCACTTCTAGCTTTGTACTTAATAATCTTTCATCGTGACCTTTGTAGTAGTGAATCTGGAGTGATTTTTAGCTCAATTATAAAAATCAGCTGTTACTTCAGTTTTAGAACCAGCATACATTTTGAATATCATTTTCAGTCATTTTTGACTAGTTAGGAAAAAGAAAAAAATAAAAATAAAACAAAAGGCAATATAGCATTGTTCCCCGGCCCCACATTCAGGGCTTCTCTGGTGATTTTTTGCCCCATGCACACAAGCGTAGGCGAACCGACAACCAGGCGCTGACTAGCACCGGTTGAGCAGCTTTCTCAGCTGGCTCTGCTGCCGAAGGGAGCACAGGAGCTAATCCCGACGTGCCTCTCTTCAAGAGGGCACCAAGCGGGCTGCTGTGCCACAGGGATTGCGCTTCATCCCCCGTCGGGACGTGACGGTGATGGAGCCGCTGCTCTGGCACAGGGAGATGTTTGGGAAGGGCTGTCTTTCCACACTCCCCACCGCTAACCTTTGCATCACTCTGAACTACAAAATGGGGACAAACCCTCCAAACCAAATAATGTGTGAGCACCAACGCAGGGCTGCAACAAGCACTAGAGGTTTTCAAGCTACAAAGCCTATCAGCTCAACAGTACGCAAACAGGGGCATCCCCGAACACCAATTTGGATCATAGTCGGAAGACTCGGCAAACATCCAGGGCAATGGTATGAGTGGGAGTTGAAACTGTCTCATTGACTGAGCTTTTATCTCCACGACTTGGCAACTGTTTCACAACTGTGCTTACTCGCAGAGGAGAAACAACCATGTGTTGGAATGAGGATGTACCACACAGCCTGACCTAACTGGGTTTTAAGAAAAGCGGTTCATTTGCTCTCAGATACTCTTGGACAAGTCCCATAAAACACAGAATCTGACCGCACTTAACACACAAAAACAGCACAGAGGCCAGTGATACCATGGGACTAAAAACATTTCTGAGTGCTGTAACAGGCTGGACACCTCCTTCCTACCTACCCAATAACATTGCAATTGTTTCAGACCAGATTGCACTTGAGCTTAAAGGTTAAAAGCCACTGCTGGCCTCAGGCTAAGTGTAAAACCAATCTGTGAGATGATAGTAAGTGCTTCACAGTAGAAATTCAAGTTACTGCCACATTACTTCAACACACTGAGGGTTTTTTTTTGCTAACATGCTTCCAAGATGCACCACTAAAGAATCTCTGCGGTAACTAGCAAC
Organism: Tinamus guttatus; assembly: GCF_000705375.1. The sequence goes on along the minus strand of NW_010583016.1, from coordinate 46,328 downwards.
ATGAGGTTGCATTTTTTTCCCCCCAACAAAGCAGAAAACGAGCATCTTGCTCTGAAGACTCTTTAGTTCATAGAAAATAATAGTAGTAATAATAAATAATAAAAAAAGAAGGCGGGTTGGGGGAAAATTTCTGAGAAAAAGCTGTTTTGATTCCTGACTACTCTTTCCAATGAGCAATCACAGAGTTGGAAAATTTACATATGAAAAATTCCATTATGCTGAAGTGGAGCAATAGCAATATTAATTGTTCAGAACAGTCAAAGGGATTTCTATTACCATTTTCCTGTAATTTGGCTTTGATTAGTTCTCAACCAAAAATACCCCAAATTCTAGTAAATATAAGTACTCTACACTCAGTAATGTACTGCAATAGTTGTTTCAACTGAGACACCATTTTTTTTTTGTACTAAAAAAAAAGCAAAACTATGAATTTATGTGATCTGCACATACTTCTAGAAAATCATGCCTTTCTTTGCTTATGGACAGCTTTTTTAAAACAGTGTGTATAGTTAAGTGGTTTCTCTTTCCTTCTAGCAAGAGCTGTGATGCCCTAAGCTCCTAGGCAATTTGCAATATTAGCAGTTTTACTGACTACATTCTGTTTTCCCTGACCTAGATTGGGAGCTCTAAAGGGAGTTCAATAAAAAATTACATTCCACCTAATCTAAGAGTCTATTTGGTCTGAGTACACACTTATTTTAAAGTCACCTTTGCCGGAATCCCTACAGCAAGCACACGGCCAAGGGCATCTAAGCAACATTAAACATTAGCAACTGGTCCCCTTCGTCCTTTCAGCACATTTGAATCTCCTAGCTCCAGCACATCTGTTTGCTTTCATCTAAGGGACTTCAAATAGGGCCACACGGAAGATCTCTGGGCAAACGCAAAATGCACACTCATGGGTGAAAATGAGACACAAGCATATGAAGATATTCTGCATCATCCCCACAGGCAGTAATGCACATATATTCTGAAAATATGTAGTACTGTACAGCACTATAGTTTCCACATGAATACCTAACTTGTAAGTAATCCCAAAGTTATGGATCTGCACGTAAAACAAACTCCTGCTCAGTAACCAAATCTAGATGTTACTGGCTGTCTTAACTCCACATGAAGATAAAGAAGAGACACTGAAATACTGTCCTCACCTTCTCTTTTGCTCCTAAGGTCTTGACAACCATAGAAGCAAACAAGAATTACTCAGTTCCTAAATATCATTGAAGAAAGTTAAACACGGAAAATGGGACTGAGTGAGATTTAGTAATTTTTTATAGGCCTGAAACATATGGAACAGACAGATCCTCCATTTCAACATATGGATTCAGATGGCAAAAAGCTCTTGGCAAACATCAAATTTGTAGTTACGTAAAGTATAATCCAACTTTAGGTTGTATAGAATCCTAGTGACTTTTTGTTTCCTAGTCTCTTTTAGCTTTGCAGCCTTAACATTATCTCTCACAAATGTTTAGTGCTCATTCCTTCTCTTTTCTAACTCTACCTTGGTTTCCTATGCCAGTCTTAGGGCCCTCCTCCCCTCCCCGCCAAAAAAGAGAGGGACTGCTAGAATAAAAGCCACTTTTTAGTTACTTATCAAGCTGTGCCACTTACTTCAAGTCACAGAGACAAGACATACAGACCAGTAAATCATGACAACCTATTCATGCCTTTGATACAGGTCAGATGTCATCTTTGGGGCACCTTCGTGCTCTCCAGTCTTGGCATTTCCCAGGAGAAAAACTAGCTGATACTGTAGGTATTCACATACCTTAACGTCAAGGTCTTCAGTTATATTAGGATAGTTTGACAGCTTTGGGCTTCATGCAGAGCCAGAAATATTTTTTCTTTATCTCCATTCTCTATAAGGCCATAAAAGGTTCATAAAACATTCTATCATCTCCAGTGATATCTGTCATAGGAACTGCTAGTCAGACTGTTCGGACTGAAACAAGGTATCTCACAACATGACTTCACTTTTAATTTCACCTATTTGATAATTTAGACCAAATGAGAGGAATGACAACTTTGATTTTACATAAAGATTCTAATTCTAATATATACCTTATATATATATATATATATATATATGAACACATCTATGGGTACCTTTTTCTTCTCCCAGAAGAGGTGCAGATATACACCTATAGCAGCTATAGCTGGATCCTTGACTTAGTGAGGCACTCAGGAGTTTAATCTGTAAAAAAATAATTTAAAGAAAGAATAAATAAATACATCAGCAAATATGTCTTACAACTTTTAAAATTCCCTGGATGAACAGCATTCATATTTTAAGCAGCCCTCTCTTCATCAGCAGACATTATTGCAACAACTGAAAATTAGCTTGATAAGATGGGTGATTCAAACAGATAAAATGGGTTGTCAGCAAATAAATTGATGCCAATATAAGTAATCATCAGTTCACATCAGGGAAGCTGTACAAGCAGAAAAGGAAGGGACTCCAAATCATGTCCTACCTAATAAAACACAATTGGTGATAGCATTATTTGTATCTGCAGATATTTATTAGAGGTGTTATTTTAGACTTGACATGTTTTGCCATTGACGTGATATTATTTTGATTGATCTCACCCTTCTCTACATCAGGATGAACCAATACAGATAACTAACTGTAACTGCCTCTAATAGCAAGTAATTATCATTCCCAATTACCATCTGGGAAGACCATCACTGCACAATATGGACATCTGATAGTAATAAATAAAAATAAAAATTTAAGACAGTCAGTTAGACAATCAAATTAGAAAAAAAATCATTGCAGAAAACGCATTCAGATTTCTGTTGTGTCACAAGCTTAGCCAAAGTCTTCTATAGATTTCTGAAGAGAACTTTTAAAAGGTTTATTTCAGCAAAATACTAACAAGTTTCACATAGGATTTAGCAGCTTTAACTCCTTATTAAGAAGGTCCGATACCCATGATAATATTAACTCTAATGCACACATTACACATACATATTGCATTTTCATTTAACCAGTTATATAATAATAATACTACAGAACAGCCCGTGCCACACACAAAGCAGTAAGGCATCTGTAAAACTTAATTCACATGAGAAGGCTCACAAACATGACTATGCAGAGTCATGTACATTCCTTATTGCCAGATAAGGTCCTTTAAAACTTGCTTTCATGGCTTTATTCCTTTATCCAGGCATGTTGATGGTATATTAGTGGTATTAACATCCCAGTAAAAGGAAGTACTGTTTTGTTTTAATGCTGGACACTCAGAATGGCTATGCTTGAGGTTAAAATGGTTAAAAAGAAAAGTTCGAAAGAGTATTTTTTCCTAAGAGACATTGAAGCTTTGAAATACACTTACATGCAGAATTATTATAAAGCAAGTAAAGCAAGTCTAAAAAGACACACCTCATCATACATTTAAATTTGGCATGAATCATTAGATGAGCAGATTTAGCATCTAACACTGATTAAATACAGAATTATCAGTTCCTGTTGCAATTATGAAAACATCTATGAAAAGCAACAGCCACCATAACGAAACATAATTTTCTTCAGAAGGTTTAATACACAGCATTCAAAAAGATAATGAAACAGCAGATGCGACAGGATTATTAGTTTGCATTGTGACTGGTTCCCCTACTGCTTTGTTCTCTGTATTTCTAGCAAAGAAATACTTATCAAATATATATTTTTATTTGTGCTATTATTAACAAAATTATTACCTTGCTTCCAATACACTGATATAAACTCAACAAGTTATGCTAAAGTAAAGTTAATATGATTTAATTCAGGATGTCAAAGCTGAAGGATTTTGATTATCCCTTGGGACATGTCCAGCATCTCTTTAAATCCCCGAAGGATTTATCCCAAAGGATATCTATAGATGAAAACAGGATTAAATCTACTTCGAACAGTATCAAAGGCAAGGAATTTACTTTGGAGTACCCATCCAATATGAGCAAGAGTATTTAACTTTACCCCACAAACAAATTTATCACAGAATCATAGAATGCTTAAGGTTGGAAAGGACCTCTAGAGATCAATCCCCCAGCTTTAGCAGGGACACCTAGAGCACGTGGCACAGGGTGGCATCCAGGCGGGTTTGGAAGATCTCCAGAGAAGGAGACTCCACAACCTCTCTGTTCTGCTCCAGGGCTCTGTCACCCTCACAGTAAAGAAGTTCTTCCTCACATGGAGATGGAATGTCCTGTGTTTCAACTTACACCCATTACCCCTTCTCCTGTCACCGACCACCACGGAGAAGAGCCTGGCCCCATCCTCCCTACAATCACCCCTCAGGTTCTTGAACATGTTGATCAAATCTGCCCTCAGCCTTCTCTTCTCCAGACTAAATAGGCCCAGCTCGCTTAGTCTTTCTTCATACGACAAATGCTCCAGTCCCTTAATTATCTTTGTGGCTCTCTGCTGGACCCTCTCTAGAAGCTCAATGTCCCTCTTGTACTGGGGAGCCCAGAACTGCACCCAATACTCCAGGTGCAGCCTCACCAGAGCTGAGTAGAGGAGGAGGATCCCCTCTCTCAACCTGCTGGCAACGCTCCTCCTGATGCAGGCCAGGATCCCTTTGGCCTTCTTGGCCACGAGGGCACATTGGTGCCTCATGGTTAACTTGCTGTCAACAATTTATCCCAAAAACAAATTTATCCCATAAAGAAGATTCCTGTTGTTTGTATTTCAGAGCTACATCAGCCCTGAAAACAGACATTCTTTGCAGCTACGTTGAGATGTGCAATTTGTTATTCATACTTCATAATGCTCCCATATAACCCTTGTAGTGGCAAACAGCTGAAAGCCAGAGCAATCAAAATCATGCAGAAAACCATGAGGTGAATAACGAACACGGCCTAGGAAGCAAGCATTAAATATGCAGTAGTGGCTGAGTGATTGAAAGGACCGATAGGAGTCCCAAGCAATCAAATTATATCAGATTAATTCTTGACTCCAGTTATTATCCTTTCTGCAGAAATGAGGCTACAGATTTATTAGAATGTCTCTCTTTTTATTAATGTATGAATAGTTATACTAATTTTCTTTCTTTGTTCTAGCTGATCGAGCAAGTTATGAATAAATAAAAGATCATAATAATTGACTTCTTTCCTACTAGAGGAAAAAAAAAGGAATAGGACACTTGTGTATGCACCATTTTCATTTCAGGAGACACATTCAGTTCTGACAGCCCTGCACACTGCACTCTGGCAGCAATTTTGTGACTGTGTTGTAATACATATGAACACTGTTCCACCTAACCTCTACATAGTTCCTTAGTATTATTCCTTATTATTTGTTTTTTTTTGTTGTTGTTGTTTCTACACTGGACAGAGACCCCAACAGTAGAAATCAGGAAGACTCAGTTATCAGGCCCAATTCCTGATTCCTTGCATTCACAGAGCTTTTAGCATCTCATGGATAGCAGACTTCATCAACTGATACCTATTGATACCTAAAATTGTTTAGATATGTTGATTTGTCCTTTCTGAAGGGCAGCATAAAAACCAGACTATTTTCATCAAAATGTCAGGCCAGACACAGAAACTCTAAACAGCATGTTAAAACCACAGTTCTCTGTACTAGTTGAGACTTGTTCAATCATCAAGATTTGATTGTCAGTTGGTATATCCTATCTCCATGACAGTAATTAGGATGACTTTTTCCTCCATTGTGATGACTATCCTCTGTTCAAGTGAGGAATTTTATTTTCCCCATTGTTTCCTGTCTTCCAACACTGAGAATAGAATGCTGAGAAAAGAAACAAAATTGCCACTGCTGCAACCATACAACTCTGTAATTTAAAGCAAGAACTTGGATTTAATTACATAATTCTAGCTCTAGTTTCATTTTTTCAGAAGCCCAAGTCTACTGTTAGCTTCAGCAAACTCTTTATATTGCAATCACCTAATGAGAGGAATAAGCCTTTTAAAAAATTTCAAGGCCAGACACTAAAATCTAACACAACCACCAATGCTTCATGCATTATTAGTTACAGGACAGAGAGTGGAGAAATATGTGTTTTGAAAAACTAACATTTGAATTTCTAAGTTTCTCTAGAATCCATAGAAAGTTCTGTAAAGCTTTCTGTTTCTGCCTGTCCTCCAAACAATCCATCACCAGGAGAAGAAGAAGAATCTTGGTGATTGAACAAGACCCAGTGAATTCACAAAACTGGACGTAACACACAGAGCTCCTCATGAGAGAAAGGAAATACAGTAGAACTAGTGACAGCCCCTTTACACCTGACCCACAGGACAGAATTAACAAGGTTTTGAGTTATATAATGAATGGAAATGCATGACCATATGTCTTTTTGCCAAATGATATCACATTTTTGCAGTGTGTTTTGTTCTAATTAGGGCTATAGAATCCTTTTTCTTTTTTTAGGAAAAAAAAAAAAAAGAAAGTCTCATTTCATGTGAGCTGGATCCAGCATCACAATAGTTTTCAATTGTCCACCTTAGTAAAAATAATTTCTGATGCAGTTTGATGAGACAAAAATAAACATCTCTGCAAGTTCTCTCACTTTTTCAAATTACTCTGCATGCTGATTGTTTTCTTTGTTTTTCTTTTTTTTTTATGTTTTAAAGCTACGCTAAGACTTCTGAGGCAGTGAGTTACCAAGGCAACTCATGCAGCTCATCACTATCTAAACCACATTTTAAAAATTTTATTTTGGACAAATAAACTATATCGTTCTTTCAAGAAATCTTTTAAGTCAGTAAGCTGAAGAAACACCTACTTTTAGAGGTGTTTTTAGAGATCAGGGTAATAAAACATACAGTTCTACTGTCAGCGAACAAAAACTCTAAATCTCCCAAATCTCTTCTGGGTTTCCCTTGTCCCCATTTGACCTACACCTACATTTTTGTTTTCTCAGCTCCATCTCCCTCACAACAATAATTTCATTAATTCAGAAGAGAAAGGGAAACATCAGGAGGTCACAGATAATGTTGACAGACTGCACATGCAGCCAACACTGAATCCTGGTTTTGCAGTGCAAACACTGGGTCGTCAACATAATAACTATGCAGCTTGAATCACTGATCTGGTACAACCTTATCCTAGCAGATATAATTTGGTTTACTTACGTGATGAATAAATTTATGCTAAGACAAGACAGATCGTGTCCATAGTGGACTGTTACTAGACCTTCCAGTATAAGCCCACAGGTTCTTCTGCCAGTTGCTTTCTGACTTGTTACTGTTTCTTGACCTCTCTGGTCAAGGTGCCTGGATGCTATTTATTTTCCTGGAGGCTTTAAACACAGTGTTTTCACGTGTTCTTTGAATACTACACAGCTGAGACTTTCTCTTGCCAAAGTATCCAATACTTGAAATGGCAGCATGGCCAGGCCACCTTAGGGCAAGTACAAACTTCTGAATTTTCCTTAGTCCGTTTTGCAGACTTCCCAAGCACCAGCTGGAAGGCTCCAAAATTGAGAAAAGAAACATGTCACCATCGGCCCAGGTAAAATGAAAGCTTTGTAAGCTCCTCGTCATCTCCTCACACCTTCCTTTCCTAGATGCATGACCTACATTCTGGGCACTTTAAAAAACAAGGTAGACTTGAACTACGTGTTAACATAGAGTGAAACTTCACTTTTGTACAAAAACCATTATTTTTGTTATAATAAATCGTACAGGCAAATAGGGTTTAGTATGTATGGGGAAGACAAATGTTTTTACCCAGAAGCTACTTTAGAACTCAAACACCAATGTGATAACATTATTGTAAATGCTACACAATAAAAAAAAATGACACGCAGAGAAAAGGCCAATTCCAAATTCACCTAGGATTATCACAATTTTTAATCTGTGTAAAGGCAGGTTTATTTAATTGAAAACACTTGCTAAAGTGAAAGAAAACTGTTTTCATAAAAACTTGATAATCAGAAAATGCCAAGTTTTTCAATAGTCATTTATCCCCTTAAGCAAGCATTAATCATGATTTATGACCTTTTGGGATTAGGCACGTCTGCAAACTATTTGCTAGCATTAAGCTGATCAAACAGAAACACTGTGGATCTGTTTATGCATTTTAATTCATTACTCTTCAGATATATCCTGGCACTGCTGAAATCAGTGGGAGGTTTAACACTGACTTTATGGGATTTTCTCAGGCTACAAATATATGAGCAGAAACCTGGCAAGAGGCACTATGTAATTCCAAAAGTAGAGTAACACCTTCACTGAAAGATGTTTTTGAATTCAGTGAGAGGTCAAAATGATGCTGCTATATTCCTGGCAACAAAAGTATCACCACAATATATTGAGAAAGGAAGCTGGCCCACAGCATGGTGTTTTAAGATCAGAAGAATTAATATTCCCAGTAAATGGAATATAATCAAATCAAGATTCTGCAAGAGATCTGTTGGATATTAAAACTGGAGCTCAAGGGTAAACCTACAACAGCCATTAAGCAACAAAAACTAGGGGAGCTGGTTATTTGTGTGGCAGGAGGAAGGTTCCCACATGGTAAATACAGCATTATGTGTGTAGATTAAAGGCACCTTATGTCAGGAAATGCAAACTGTTTTGCCTTGCTGACTGCACACCACCTACGAGGTGTTGGGAGGGACAAAGCTGAATGTCATCGTTTATTCCTAGAAAGGTTACCTAGCATTGAGGATAGTTCCACACCCCATAGGATTTTTAGCTCTGAGACAAAGGCAGTATTAAAGCAACTGTCACTAATAAGTACAAGGTCAGGGATATGAATACACTCTGGAAACAACATAAAGGATTAGATATTCAAATAATAACTAAGAACATTCTTGGCAAATCATAAGAGCACAAATCTAAAGAAATGTAAATGCTGAAGGACACCATAGTCAAATTCCAGTCTACCATGATTTTGAAAAAGCAAAATAAATTCCCGAAGTAATGTATGATTTCATATTCTAAGCTGTGGCACACTGAGAACTTGGCAGTAAATGCATCCACTCAAAAAAGGCATGCAGCTGCAGTAACTCCTTATTCTGAATACGTGGAGATGTTTCACTCTGCGACAGAAGAGGCTCCTCTCCACAACTGCTGCTGATTAGCATTAACCACGGATTAGCTCATCTGCTGAGTTAGCAGCAGACTGCCAAATCTCAGTAGGTCAGGTTTTCCAAGCTTATTCCACTCACAGAACCTGAGGCACACATTTAACAAGAGCAAAACCCACCTTTCTGGCCCTTGGTCACAGCTAAGATGTTGGTCACAGTTAAGACAAGGTGATGCAGGCAGCACAGGCTGGGTTGCCCTGTGTTCAGAAGGCTGGAAATACTGGAGTGAAAGAGTAAGAAGCTGGAGGGGGGTGGGATTGCACATCCCATAGGAGATTTTTTTTTATCTAGAAGTAGGGATATAGTCACAGAAGAACAGAGCCTGGCATAAAGCTGAGAGCAATTCTCGTCTAGCACCTTTGCTGCTGGCATCTGAACAACCCGACACAGACATCTCTGCCACAGCAAATGTTAATGCTGAGTCAAGAGTGGCAAGGCACCGAGCTAACCCACAGCGCAATCCATGACATCTCTGCAGTAGCCCTCGTTCTTTCCTTAGAGAGAAAAACTTGCTGCTGAGGCCCTAACTGACAGGAAAGAACACAGAGACCAAAATGCAGTCTCCGAGATCCCATCAGACCTCTCAGTCCTGTTGATCTCTCTTGGTCCGTTTCTGCAAAGTGCCATCTGCAGTCTGATGTTTTGCTGTTCGGAGAAGCGCTGCTCTCGAGGTTCACAGCCTTCAAGGTTCATGTAATTAGACAAACTGCTGCCAAGAACAAAATAAGAACTGATCTTTTGAGGAGGGTTTTCTCCAGGTTTTCTAGCTCTGTTTCTCTTATGCTCTGTATTTGAAAGACTGGGAAAAGGGAAACTAGCACTGTGGCCCACCACTCTTCTCCCTGTTTGCCAGTAATCATTCCAGGAAAAAAGTAATCGGTCTGCCAACAATACATCACCTTTCACAGTGCACATCCTTGTCACTAGCAGATATGCCAAACTGGCAGCTCACGACCTGCCTCCCGAGACCATGTCCATGCAATATAATGTGTAGACACAAGCAGAGCTGCACAGGAGTAACTGCACTAACATAACTGCAAGACTAGATGGGTTAACCTAATTAATAGGTTGATGGATATTTAGCACGGGAGTCAATTCTGACCAGTTGGTATGTATTTAACCAATGCAAAATCACTTATAAAACTAGTTAGTTAAACCATTTTTCTGCATAAACAGTTGCCACACTTCGATGGAGCCCTAATATGTGCAAGTTTTGTTAATGCATCTGGCACCTTTCTCTGGGACAGTTTTATATGAGTTTTAATTTGTATTACACAAATACAAATTTGTGCACAATTTGGGCACATTTTAGTTACAGGAATATGTGCTGCTTCAGCTGCACCCATTTCATTTGTTTGACAATTTACCTGGAAGAAGAGTCAAGACAATATGGTTTTCATACCTCTTTACTAGCCTGGGCACCAGAAAAATACTTATTTATGATTTGGGGTGACATTTCTTTGAAAATTCCATATGCTCAGCTGAAATACCCAAGGTTTAGAATAGCAATAAAGATTTCTTTTGAACACACTGTGCGGCAAGTATTTTCCCCCTTAGGTGCTAGAGCCTGTTACCTTCTAAAATAAACAATGCACAGCCTGCTTGCTCCATTAGCTGAGGTCTGTAGTTTTAGACACCTTTGTGCAGGCATCAGGACGCATTCAGCGTAGGGTCTCTCCTCCGTTCATGGATATTTGCACACATAGTCTCACCAAAAGAAGAACAGAGCCTAAAGGCTGTGAATCCTTTAATACGGTGTATAATGAAAGAGCAAGAAAAACAAGGCAGCTGTAGATCCCTTCCCCAAGTACTGTATGTTTTTGCTCTTAGCTATAACTATATGATGATGCAGCACTGGGAAAAAAAATACTGACAATCTAAAAAGACCCAAATAAGAAAAGTATCCAATCTCTGGAATAATTTAAAGCATACTGAAGGGAAATGGCCACTATTACAGAAATCTCCTCAAATATCTGTACTCATAGGCCACCACAAAATAACAGGAGCCTGGGATAAGATGCCAAACTTCAGGACAGGCAGTCAGTTATCTCTGCTACAACAGTGTTCATTGGTTCTTACATATTTTTAAGCCAAATAGGATAGTAATATTGCAAATAAGTCTAGCAGCTTTGTAGAGACAGAGCTGATATGATGGGGCAAACCTAGGTAGGTAAGAGAAGATTGTCAGCTAACTAATAGGGTCAAACCTCTGTTACTGTCCTTGCAGAAGATAAGATGTCTATCATGTGAAACTATTGCTGTATGCAAGCAATCCAGTGAAAAATGTGATGTTCCAGGGGCTACTCCAATATTTACGTTCTTAAAGTAGCTCACTGGATCATCTATCAACCAGTATTGTAGTATGGAGGATTTTCTCAACTTCTTGATACCCAAATGTTAGCAATTTTAGTCTGCTTTAACTGGACTAGGCACCAGCCTTGTGAAACAGCTTCAGCTCAAAGAGAACTTTATGCAGGTCACCCTTTACCCCTGATTTCTTTATGCCACTTGACTGGAAGCCTTGCATTAATTGCAAGATTGTAGGGGTTTTTGGTTGGTTGGTTTTTGCCTTAATCCTAAATATTAAATTGATCTCTTTGGATTTATCTTTCTATCACATCACACATTTATGTCTTATATTCACAGCCCATAAAAGTGTAATAATATTTTAAATAAAGAAGAATTGCCTTTTCATCTCCCTTTCTCACCTCCCTTTCTGCCTGTGCAGAACTGAATAATAGCTCCTTTGGCATTAAATCATGACCAGGCCCACTGACATTAGGGAACCTCACCCATTAAAAAGGCAATATATTGATATGCGAACACACCACACCACCCAAAAGCTTTCTCAACACTTCATTAACATTTTTTTGCCGCTGAAACCACCGCATCCCTTCGAAGTGGGCCTTTATTGCTCCATTTCCTCCTGTATCCCATTAACGCCGCGACAAAAGGAGAGGCAATGGCAGATAAATCAGTCGCGCTTCCCGTTGGGTCCCCCTTCTGCGCTCAGGCCATCTGTGCTGGCTGCGGCGCTGCTCCATGTGTTTGCAGGGAACGCCAGGCAGGTCACAGCGCTCCAGCCACTTGTGCCACCACCCATTGTCACCGTCACAGCCCAGCACCTCCCCGCCTGCCCTCAGAACCACGTCCAAGGGGCAGCTGAGCCTCCGGTGCCGCGGAAAACTTGCTCCTCCTCACCTGGTTCATACTGTGCTCCTTATGAATCGCAGATTTCTAGACGGGAGAGTCAATGTTTCATATTTCGAATGACCCGTTTCCACCAAGAATTTCCCATTGATACAAGATGATTGGATTAAGCTATTTGGTGAAGAATAATATATCCAAACAAATAAGCAGGAAGGTTAAATCCTAAACAAGTCTAAGCACATGTGAACATTTCTTTCTACTATATTATCACTGGCAAAAGACAGAATGAAATATTGATCTTTGTTTCCGAATTAGCTTTCTGAGGTTCGCAACCACCTTTTCATAGCCAGGAACACAGCACAACTAAAAAATTGATCATCACTCACTTTGCAGGCTGAACTGCACGGATCGTTAATGGTTGACTTGTTAATTAAATACGGTAACAGAATCCCAGATTAGTCCTTTCTTTATAAGAACACCATTAATAAACCTGTTTTCAATTTAGGAAACATTGTCTCTGCATACAGTAGCCTTTGTAATATCCCTACATTATTACAATATTTCATTCATTACCTTGACAGGTCACATGACTCATGTCATCCACAGGAATATGTTTTATCAGCTTACAAATGCTATCTCTGGTTCCATGTAGCAACCCCATGTGCACAATGTCTCTTTTAAATCTTACATCATCCTTTTCGCAAACCAGTGACACATAGAAAACCCTGCAAACAAGAGAATCACAATAGGTTTTCGAATTTATTACATTACATTAAATAACTATTTAGCTGAAATATCCCTGCTCTTGCATATTCTCATCTTCCTATTTTTCATTTTTTAAATTTTTTGGCAGTGTATGTGAAATGGGAAATAAAAAATACTTCTCTGTAATGTCCAACAAGGAAGCTTAACAAATGCAGTGCAGCATGCATCCTTAATCATTTCATATTGTGTATTATAGCACGGGCAGGAGCATGTACAACACAGCACAACAGCTGTGGGTGTCTTATTTTTGATTTACCAGGTGATGCATCAGCAATGTTGATACAGTCTAGCCTTATCTTTTTTCAAGTACAGTATCCAAGCTCAGCACTTGCTCTTTCAAAAGACAGCAAGCGCCACTGGGAAAAATCCTCTCCGCAGAGAAGTCTCAGACAAAACTGGTAGTGAAAAGGGATTCTTCCTGAAAGTTTCTGCCATACATGGCACATAATCAAACTGACTGCTACTTCATGCATGCACGCAGACACATACATACACACACTACCTGCATACCCATACATGAACACGCATCAGCACCATTCAAGATCTAGAAATATTAGGGACTGTACAATGAACACAGAAATATTAAACGACTAACAACTTGAAATGCAAAAATAGCAGTACTGGTAAAACAAATCCTGAGATTCAATCCTGCCTTCTTTAGAAAGATAGCAAGTCATCACTGTGGAAGTATAGATTGTCTTTTTGGCTTGTTCTTAATCAGATTCCAATTAGGTATTGCTAACAGCTATGAACAATAAATTAATTCAAAGACTGGGCCATATATGAACAGAGAAGACAGATTAATTGTTGTTACAAAATCTTTTTCAGAGACAGAAAATATCTAACACTTCTACAAAATATGCTTATCCATGATAAAAAATCCTTAATGAGAATTTCACCATTTCTTATTTTAAGTATACATAAAAAGAAATTTTAAGATACAGTGACATATTAAACAAAGTGGAAGACAAATGAAGAACAGGCATAGATCTCCTTTCACATGTTCTGTTTTCAGGGTGGTGGGGCTGATCCAGTCTCAATGGTGTTTTTCTGAGGTATGTTTCTCACGAAAAGAAGCCAGTTCACACTGAGCTCTTGATATTTTAAAAGCTTCTACTTGTCTCCGTTTCTTAGGACAACATTTCTCCCGCACACAAACACACACACACAGAGCGCAAAATTCTGCCTTTGAGGCCTTCTGGTATAATATTTTCATTTGTGATGTCTTATCTATAAATCCAACTCCCGCGGCTTCAGTTTTAATAGTAATTTGTCTCGTTCCCCCACACCATGCTGTTTTAATAAGGTGCCTGTCTTCTTTTACCCTCGAAAAACACCACAGTAGAGGGCAGATCTCTAAGCATTAATCACTATCTTCCTCAATGGCACGAATGCGAATTACATAAAAGTAGAGATTCTTCGGAGGCAGAAAAAGAAACCTTTCTTCATGCTGGATGAATAAAAAATATCTTTTTTTTTCTTTTATAAATGTAGACTTTGAATATCTACACCAAAAACAGATTTATTCAAATTCAGTCCACTTGTATAACATTTTTGATCATTAAAGGGGTGGGAAGATGAGGAAACCTACATAAATAGCATTATGGTAAATATACTTCTGAGATCATACCTTTGCCTTTATGAATTAGAGCAGCATTACTTACACTGGAAATAAACAAATCCACACCTAAGCAGTGTAACTTTAATTTTGCAGAGTTGATACTGATAGTATTTACTTTGCAACCAATCTGCCAATGAATGGCTTAATCCCTTCACTGGTAGGAAAAGGAAATCAGAAAAGAAGTCATATCCAGTTTACTACATTAGTCACAATGTCTGGCAAAAAATGTGAGTGTCACTAAGAGGCAAAGCCGGACGAGTTGTGGAAGCTACCTAGGTCTGTGCAGTTTGTAATTCTTCACATAAATTCTGTCCACTGGGATAGCTGTAGCGGAGACATGGTGAAGCAAGGGGGTATTTTTTTTTGTGTACATGTTTGAGGGGAAGTCAGGAAGAGAGAGATACTCAGTAATTAAAACATAATATTTCAACTGAAGAGATTTTGCCACAGAATTTCACGCTGCAGTCCATTGTATTTTAATGGATTTTGTTTGCTGCATTCTACCATACAGTGTCCTATGAAACAGTTCACACAACCCTTCTGCAAATGGCATTCACTGTGTTACAGTGGCTGCACTTAAAAGGACAATATTTACACACAGCTACCACATACGGTATGAAATAAGCCATTACTGTTTTCTCTGGGCTTAGGGAAGAGACTAACCAACACATTGCAGATACCTTATTTAATAAAGGGAAGCTCTTGCTTCTTTTTTGAATTACTTTTAATAAATGCAATTTTCTTTGCTAAGAAGATATTGAATAAATTATACTTGTTAATGTGCTTTTTAAACAGACTCAATTAATATCAGATATTCACAGACAGCATAATAGAGTAAATCAAGATCAGTATGATGTCCCTCAAAGGCTGAGTAATTAAGTTGTAAAGAGCTCCAATATGTACAAAAACACAGAACAGGGGAAAAATTCTCTATGACTACATAACTGAGGCTCTCATCTACTTTGAAACCATAACACAACATCTCTCAAAATTCAGACTATTTATCTTTCAAAATTCAGACTATTTCTGACAAAATGTATTCTCCCCCACACAGAATAATGTTTTAATCCTCAACATCTATTTCACACATCATTTGTTTATGTACAAAAGCATTGTTTTGAAGAGAAAAATATGTATTAAACATACATGTCCTTGAAGACATGTAAGTACTCCAGTTTTACTCTCTTAGTACCACAGACTACAACTACTACTTCATAAAATAAGTTTACTCCCTTTTAAATTATTGTATCATTTATAATTACAAAAAAAAATAAAAAAAGTACAACTAATTGTTTAAAAGAAAAGCCTGAGAACTGAATGATTGCATAATATTAATGGCTTCAGCGCTTTCCATAGTAGCTGGAGCCACTGGAGAGAGTCCAGCACAGGACTGTATAGGACAAGGATGATGAGGGGCCTGGAACATCTGCCCTATAAGGAAAGGCTGAGAGAGCTGGGCCTGTTCAGCCTGGAGAAGAGAAGGTTGAGAAAAGTCCTGATCAGTGTCTATAAGTACCTCAAGGAAGGCAGTGAGGAGGACGGTGATAGCCTCTTTTCAGCAGTGGCTACTGAGAGAACTAGAGGAACGGGCCACAAACTGAAGCATCAAAAGTTCCACAGGAACTTAAGGAAAAATTTCTTAACAGTGAGGGGGACAGAGCACTGGAACAGGCTGCCCAGAGAGGTTGTGGAGTCTCCTTCTCTGGAGATCTTCAAAACCCGCCTGGAGGCAGCCCTGTGCCACGTGCTCTAGGTGACCCTGTGTGTGCAGGGAGTTGGAGTAGATGATCTCTAAAGGTCCCTTCCAACTTTAACGATTCTATGAGTCTATGATTCTATGAGAAAGTAAGCAAATGAGGAGAACTTATTTGGAAGTGAATACTATAATGCATTAGTACTCAGTTCTTCAGTCTCCTAAAGCTACAGTTTACTAGAGAAAGCAAACTAAATTTGTCCATAGAGAAGCTTTAGGGAGGAACTGAGGAAAAGATTTTCTGCAGTGCAATTCCCAAGCAGTTTAATAAAAAAGAAACAGAGCTGTACAGACTTTGGCACTAATAAAGTCTGTTTAAGGAAACCTAAACCCACACCACTCTTAACTCGAGTGGTATAGCGAAAGCCAGAGTAGACCTTGGAATGAAGACCTTGAAAAATATTTTTATTTATTCAACAAACAAATTGCATCAATATATAGAAGTAGATCAGGATATTCATCGAGGAACTCTTAAATCAAAATTTAATACATAAATTCATTAGGGAAGCAATAAACATACTGTATAAATTAATTACTTTGTGGTTATCCTCATTAAATGCGACTTAATGAGTTAATAAGCTTGAAAAGCAGTGACAAATTGTTAAAGTGCATGTACAGATTTTTTTTATTATTAAAATGGCATGTCTAGCAATGCGTCAGCTCTCAATACAAGCTAATAAAATGTATTCAAGGTGGTCTCTTAACCTTTTGACGTGTATTAACAAGAATATTTCTCTACAGGATTTGAATCAGAAAAGTGCAAGCATTACCAAATTTAACTTGAGAAAATATTCCTGCTAAGGTTTAAAAAACACCTGCTACTTGAAACTAACAGGAAAACTTTCACTAGTGGGATAGAGTGACTTCCAGTTTCTTTGGAAGAGTTAGATAAGGCCAAATCAATATATATATATGTGTGTGTATGTATGTATGTTATATATTGCTGTATTGGATAAATATAATCAGGCTTTTGTGGCTTTAATGTCCAAGGATGACAGACAGAAAGCCAGGCTGTCACAGATGCGAACTGGGAAGTTACTTGCCAGGGCTGAGCAACCCTGGAGGAAGCCACATGCAGCACCAACAAATACTTGAACTTTTGTGATGATGTAGGCGCATTCCAGCTTTGACTGAGCTCTGCTATTAGCATGCTGTGTAGGACTGACTGAGTGGCCCCATTTGTCATGTGTCACAGGTACAGACTGCTTATGCTTTCATTTTCTGGAGCACAAAGGCAGAAAGTGCTGCTGGTCTATCCTGCAATTTAAATAAAACAAGATCGCAGACACACACACACACACTCCTCACTCCTCTCAAGTACAGAAAGAGAGCAAGATGGTATGCTGCACCTCAGGGTACATTAGCCATATTAATATTATAAATACCTTTTATCCAAAGTAAAACATAGCCTGACCATGTCTTTGTTGCAGCTTGAGTGCATTAACTAAGCATGGTTCAGTAAACTTAACAACACACAGTCATCACACCTTCCCACATATAATTCACAATTAAATTACCAGCATTATTTTGAATAAAATATTTAAAGCAATCTTTGACTATTACACGCTCAGACAATTCCTCAGATAAGCTGAGGATATTAATCCAATTTTTCACGCTTTAAATTGATTTGGCTAACTCCTTAGAACTCATTTACACCAAAAGGATCTAATTCCCCTTAACAGGAAGAGTAAACAGATAAAGAAAATAACTTCTAACACTCTCATCCCTTTTTAAAATTATTCTTGTTCTTTAAGATAACATTGCTTTGCTTTTTCCACCAAGAACACCCAGAACAAGGAATATTTAATTCCTGGTGCTTTGAGAACCACCAGTAATATCTGGCAAATTTCAACGACCGCATGATCACGCACACATGCGTGCGCGTACACATGCAGATACACACACACACAAACCATCAAAGCACTTTCCAGTCTTTTCCAGGATGATCAGTCTTAGCATGGGAGGTCTCAGTATCAGCTCTCAGCATGGGAACGCCTTTGAAACAGTATCCAGAAGAACCGGGCTACCCCAGCAGCATCAGAGAATGCAGCATCACAGAATACAGTAATAATCTTGCATCAAATAAGCTGCTGTGCACTGCTGCAACAGCAGCATTACCCTGACAAGAAAAAAAAATGAAAAATAAAAAATTGCATTTGACAAGAAGGCAGGAGAACAGCTACCAGCAATTCTTTCCTTGAAAGTAAACAATCATCTAGTTCATTGCTCAGGCAAACCTTGAACTCTTCTAAAATCTAGGCATTCTGCAAACATAACCATGCCCATCAATCACACTAAATCTTCAGACATTTTCAATTGATTTTGGTCACTTAAGTCTAATTCACAAAGGATTTGAAAGCCAGAGCACAGTTAGATGCCATCCATGCAGCTGGATCAAAATGTATTTTAAACAAATCAAGACATATTCATGTCACAAGCAAATCCTCAACAGTTTTGTGTTGAGACTTGGGTAACAGACAGCTAATGAGAACAGCTCTACTCTGCTTAGCATTGCTTAGGACACTACAACAAACAGACTTCAGACAATTTGCTAGCAAGTCCCAGCAGGAAGAAGCCACATTCTTTAAGAAGCGGGAGGGGAAGGTGACAGGTCACAGAATGGTCATCTAAAGAAATCTGTGATCCTGGGCTAATTGCAGTGATAATAGCAATAAACGATACAATTATGAACATTTAACACGGAATAAGATTAACCATTTATCTCAATTACTATTATATATTTTGATACATCGATAGGCCCTTTAACCTTCATTCATGCTCTAGTTTTCAAAAATCATTATAGTACATTTTAAAGGAGCTGTTCTGAAAAGAAATCCGAAGGTCGTTTGAAATACAAGAAACAGAATCAGTCACAGGCTATATTTTCACAAAAGCAGATGCTGGAGTTACAAAATGATGCATAGATTGTGAGGACAGGGATCAGTTTTCTTTCTGCTTCTCTTTAATATATCTTATTATCTCACTCCTGAACCATTATGTCTGTGGAAGAGAAGAGGAAAGGTCATCAGTAGCCAGTGGCCGCACCAGCTGGGAGCTCCAAATGGCACTTGTGGGCTTCAGCTGTCAGATGTTGGCTGAAATTTAACTAGTGCCAACATGAAGTGAGCTGCAAATTTGTAGCTTTTTCTAGGCTAGAGCAAATAAGTGAATGAAGGGTTTTAATAGCAATCCAGAGCCATGTCGTTATACTTATGCATAAAATATTTCATTGAAGTTGTTTAGTTTCACTGGTTCCCAGGTTAGAAGAACTCTGACTCATATCCCACAATTAAATATTGAAGCAAAACTGCAATCTGTATTATGTTCTATCTGCTCCCTTTTAAAATTTCACAATCTGTTTTTCTCTGTGGTTGATATGTTCTTGTGAAAATAGACATCATAGATAAAGCTATATGAGACTAAATAATACATGGATACTCCTATAGGCAGTATCCATGAATTGCTCATGTCTCACTAAGAATGACTGAAGCAAATAATGCTGAAAAAAAGTAAGGAAGATGCGAAAGCAACACAACTACACCAATATTTTTTAGTACCATCAACAGGGTTCTTTTGGTCCAGTTCTGCATTTTATCTCTGGAACTCTTGTGAATCAGACTTTTGCCTTTTCCAAAGGGTGGGCTCCTGGTGCGAGCTGTTTGCATCTGAATCCAGATGGAATTCACACATGTGCACCCAACCCACAAGCCAGATAAAAAAAGGACACAGCTTCCTCCAGAGCTGCTGGTTCAGCAAATGCACTGCAGCAGCCCCAGCATTGCTGCCCCTCCTTTATGAGATGACCAGCTAATATTTAAACCTGGATATAACCGAATATTTAAACCAGCCCCACCCTTAACCATTCCAAAATGCCATGGTATTTATCACCACAAATAACCCTTGCAGCTCACTCACCAACACCGCAGTACCCACGGCCTCCGATGGGCCTCTCAGATATCTATGTCTCCAGTGCGCAGGCCACTGCATCAAATCAAGAGGCAAAATATGGAGCATAGGAAGGGGCCATGGTGCTTGCCCTCAGCTGGATGCACACTTTGATTTCAAGACCTGGTAAACTTGTGCTAACCCCAGCTACAGCATGTGGCAACACGGGACGGATGGGTCCTGGCAACTACAAACTAGGTAGACCAAATTCAAAAGCCACAGGGGTCACTATGTTTTGTGATTATGCTTCCCATGATCCGATATGCAACTTGGTATGTCTGCATCACAGCCTCAGAGTAATCAAGTTTTAGAAGTGGACCAGCTTTCTATTTCCCCTCCTCAACTCCCAATGGGCAATAGAGTGTACAGTCCTTGCATATAAAGGATGAGTAATTCCATGCTATTCATTTGCGCTGAACTGACTGAATCCTCACTATGTATTTTATTTAAATTACAGGCTTTAAAAAGATTAAGATCTAGCTAGTCTGATGGCTTACTATATTCAGCAGAAAAAAAATAGAAATTGAGTGTGTTCTTAGCTAATGAAATTCCTCTAACTTAAATTATATTTGCTATCATCTCATTAGTCCTTGTAGACAATACCTGATTTCCCCTTGCTCTTCTCTCTGATAGAAAGTTTTGGGGCAAGAATTGTCATTTATTACATTTCTACACAGGACTCAGATCACGAAAGCCTTTGGTTTCTGATATTAAGTGCATTTCTAGCACTCTTTCTAGCGGAGAAGACTCACAATAGCTACATTTGAAATTAATAAAGAAAAAAAAATGAAGTGGTGCTCCCCATTCTTGGAAAACTGCATAAAGGAAATACTAAAACCAGCCCATTCTGCCTTTTTACTCTATTGGTGATTAGATTAATATTGACAAGATATTCAGATCTGCTGGAACGCAATGATTTCCATCAGGTGGAGAAATGAAGGCACAACTACGGCCTAGGGGCTGTTCACACAGCCAAGACCACATCGCGCAGTCACTGCACGCCCTTGGGTTTCCAAGACTTTTCTTTCTGCAACAACTGCAGAGTTATCTTAATCCTGACTCTTTCCTCTTTTGTTAAAGCCCTGTGAAGGAAATACAGCACGTTTTTTTTTCAGCCAGAAACTGAGGGAATATGATAGCAAGTAGGGGGAAAAAAAGCCACCAAGGCACAAACTGAGGCCCTGTGTGTGAAAGTTACCAAGAACCTGCTTGGCTTCCTCAACGCTTACCCACTGGAGTAGAAACCACCAGCCCTGTGAAGGGTCTTGGTCCCAGTCATGTGGACTCGGTGTCTGTTAGAGCACATGGCAGTTGTATGTACCCTCAGTTCCTTTCACAAAGAGGGAAGATGTGTCCATAAGGGTAGAAAGGTCCACTGTATACTAAAGACTCACTTGATACAGAACTGGAGCACAACCACCAACGTCACTGCCCCTCACGCTTACACCTCTACTTATCCTTCTGCCTGGTAAGCTGCAGTCACCATCAGAGTTAGGGTTTTCTGACAGGAAATGCTCATACCACAATCCGGCTAGTTCAGAAATTCAGGAGTGTTTCCAAGTTCTTTTTATCACAGGCAGGAGGGGGGCAGTTAAGGGCAGAAGACCTCCTGGGAGAGCGCTAGAGAAATGTCCCAGGCAGAGCAAGCCAAACTTGGCAGGATCTGTATCCATACTGTTTATCCAGAGCAGACCTTGGAGCAAATCAGCCGGCCAACGGCATCTTTCTCCCCCGGCCCCCTGCTCTTCTGAAGGAACTACTTCACTATCTCCGGTAGGGATACTGAATTAATTAGCATATATGTAGTGGGAACAATCAGGAGACTTCAACCTGGGACTACTGTGAGAGCCAAAGCCTTTGACACTGAAACACATCCAGTGAGAAACAGTGAAAGGGGTCAAGGAAGTACTGGGCCACTTGACACCAGAGAACAGTATCTGTGGTAGGAAGTGGAAGCAGAGAAGAGTAGCTTGCAGTGTTTTTGTGTGCTTTCCTTTATATGGCTGTGTTGGCACACAGGGATGTAGACTAGTAGGTCCTGCTGGGAAAGGAAGGGATGTGACAGGACTGAGGAATCGTGAGTTCGGGGCACCATCTCACATTCTGAAATGAATCCTACTCCTCTTGCAATAAATACACATTTTCACACTTCTTGTCCCCAGGCATACAGTAAGTCGGCCTAAAAGTGGACCACTTTGCTTTGCAAAGACAAATAAACAAAAGATTAATTTAAAAACCTACTACTGCAATAGAGTAAGAAAAAGAAGTGACAAGCTTTTAGGCTTAATTGCTTCACCAGGTCCAGCAAGGGAGGGCACTCTGAGCTCCAAGAGCACGTTTGTTTCTTTTCCAGTTAGATCAATTAAACTAATAAACAGCTCGTGTTCTCTCTAAAAATCTTATTTATATTATATTACTCCAGGTTGGTCACAAAGCTCCCAAAATGTTAAAATTTACCATTTACACAGACCAAATTATTAAGTTTTATTGCTACAAAGCATAAGCTGCCTTCCAGAACCAAGGCTTAGACTAATTTATTAATCTCTGCAAAGAGCAAGTCTGCCTACCAAAATTAGTTTTTTAACTGAGCAACCTCCTATGAGAGGAAAGCTTCTATGACCATCTGCTTGATGGGCCATAATACTGTCTACCTTATTTTATGGTCCAGCTGAACTGCATTTCCTAGCTATGTAGAAGCAAGGTACAAACATAACCTTATTCTTGAAACACAATACATTTTGGAGCAGCCTTATAACTGCTCCAAGTTGCACCCTTATGTCTACAAAAAACTGTCTTGGCTGCTAGAAACTGCAGGAACATGCAACCAATATGACTACACCCTGACTTCTCTTTCTGACCCCTTGAAGGCCAAGGATGACTGTGGTCTAATGTTATTTGTGAACTACTTTTCCACTAGAAGAATCCACATGAGCAGAATCTGACCCTACCTACCTGTGTCTAAAGCCAGAGTCATTTGGGCTGTGATGATTGTATATAATAGGTTTCTTTGCCATTGCATAAGAGTAAACAAATAGTATTTCCTTCTAGCCATCTTCTATTGAACATTGTCACAGAAATAAAGCTTTCTATAAATATTGGAATTTAGATGTCCCAATTTCCTTAAGGGTTTATTTTCCATAAAGAGTCTTCCTCCAGTACTAATAAAAAATTAATAAGAAGCTTAGCAGTAATTAGATCACGGTGCTAAATCTCTAATATTCTTTAAATAAAATTCCTAATTAGGACACACTGCATCCATAAGCTATATCTGACACACTGACCACACTCTCCCTTTTTAGAAGACATTCAGGACACCAAGATCAAAATGGAGGGACCCCATGTACTCTGTTCCAAGGGAAGTCCTCATTTGACTCTGCAATTATATGCAAGGTCCCCTAGGCCCATCCATTTTGACCACAAAACCTGTGGTCACCATCCTGAGTCTAAGCCATACATTACATACTTACCATCTAATTCATCTCTCTCTTGGTTATACAGCAAGTCCAGGTACTTGCTTAGATTAATCTTCCAGCCTATGGAATTTAGCTGCTGATCACCATAAAAATACAAAGCTATCTACACTGTGTGGTCCTCCCTCCTCTTTTCCTCCTACACACTACTTCCCAAACTCTAAGGTAAATTTACTTGGTGAGATGCTTTTGTTTTATTACACCTAATGAAACTGCACCTGGCACAAAGCCATCTCAATTGAAAATTGATCTGTAGTAAACTACCAATATACAAAAAGGAATAGCTATTATTCCTTTAAAAGATTTTTTAAAAGATTATCTAAGAAGATACTTCACACAGCCTTCAGAAAGTCCTTCCAAACATTTTGCATCTTATTCTAGGCTCTTAGTGAAATCATCTGTGATCTCAGAAAAGCAGACACACAGATTTTTAGGTATCATAAGGAAAAATTCTTTTTGGAAAACTTTTAACCAGTTTATTTCAAGTCTACTGTGACAAAAGAATTTTCTTGTATTGAGTGCTTCGCTTGTGTTTTGACATTTACCATCATAAAACTGTGTATGTTTTCAGGATCATAAGTATTATCCCTCAGTCACTTTTTACTATCCAATTTTAATTTTATTATCCAACGTGGTTCTGATATACACTTGCGGCACAGCTACAACATACCTAGGATCCACACAAGGATCTTCCTTGCTCATATGGCTCATATGGCTATGGGACACAGCTAGCTATGACCAAAATCCCACAGTTCAAATGCTTTTAGACAAATCTTTGAACAGCAATGCCTCATTGCCAAACATATCTATGTGCCAGTCGTGCCACAGGCACCTAGCCATTTTCTCAGAGGAAGAAAATAATGCTTAAAGAGGCCAACAGAGTATGTTCAAAACTAAATACCTTTCAACTGCTAAAAGACGCTCTGCCTTTTGGAACAATTTACATCATTCCCCAAAACTTATTCTCTCATACAATACCCTAGATCAGAACATCTTATGACAAAAAGTATCAGAAAAACTAGCTGTTCACCACACTATGTGTATCTCTGAATCAACGTAAGTCTGAGTATCACACTCACACTGCTGACAAGCACATGCTCCTTCATCTTCTTGACAGCACTAACATTAGTATTTTATACCTTCTCCAAACATACACAGATTCATTCAAAACAGAAACAAACTATTTTTAATCTAATTGGAAATCTGTGGTACCTTATTGTTGGAATTGTTTAAATTTCTTTTAGTCTACCCTTTAGCATTCTTATTTTGTTTAATATCACAGAAATAAACCCCCCTAAAATATAGTATTGGTCATATACAATAGAAATAAAGCACAATCATGCTCTTCCTATAGCCATTTACTCATACCAGAGATGTTCTTATTAAAAACAGGCCAGCTGTTTTCTCATTAAAAAAAAAAAAAAAAGTTTTACTCAAACAAAAGCTTTTCTCAGAAGGTTTTGCACATCAAAGATAGAATTTTGGGGAAGAGAGAGTGCAGTAACACAATGATCAAAGATCTCACCTACATCCCAAGAGTACAAGCTGTAAATGTGATCTAGCTTCTCCACAAGCAAGATTCCCATCCAGTTGTACCTTTCAAGTTAGTTACTGTACTATTCTGAATGCACAGCTTTTAACTTCCTTGGTTTTTACAATCCCAAGAGGAACTAAATATCCAAAGTTACACTACAGAACTTCCAAGATCTCAAATATTTTAAGGAAGAGAAAAATTGTTTCCTCACCAAATTTTATTAATATTCACAACAAAAGACTCAGGAATTGGGCATACCTAACTACTATTTCAAGTAAAAACAGGTAGGAAGAAGGAACAACAACAAATTCAAAACTCACAGTATATATTAGAGTGGCTAGGAACATGCACACTCATAGGCATGAATCATACTCTGTATTAGTAATTACTCCGTGAAAAGGCTGTGTGAACAGCAAAAAAAATGTATCTTGCTGTTTATTTGGCTGCTGTGACATGTCTCTAAGAAGCTAAATGTATTAACAGCTAGGTTTGGCAGTACATGAAACACACCTTAGGCAAAATTAACAAATATAAGTGCAAAGGATAGAGTTAGCAGTTTGCCAGGAAAGTTTTTCATTCCATTGATCCAAGAAATATTTGTCTTCTTTTTCAAAATGATGCCAAAAATTGTAGTTCATTTCAAACAGGCAGATTCTTAATCCAGCATGGCTGGCCCACAAAATGGCAAGTACCTCCAGCAACTGTTATTGTTGACAACACGTGATGATGAGATATTCCCAGACATCATCAACTGAATGCCCAATTATGACTAATTTTCTGTAGCATTACAACATATATTCATTAGCTACAATCACCTTAATGACAGTTAATAGCAGACAGAAGATGAAATGGAAAAAAGAAAAAAAAAACATAGAGAATATACAAGTAAGGTTTGATAGACTATGCCCTGAAAGAGAATAACAAGCTCCAAGCACAGTCTTAACCTGAGACACTACTAACAATTATTATAAAATGTTTTAGGATCACAGTATTGGAGGGGTGGATGTTTGTTTCAGTTTGTTTTTTTAGGCAGAGATTTTCTCTAGCTTGTCACTTTGTATAGAAGTGGCCAAAAAGAAGCCATGTTCATTAACATTTGAACAAAAGACTCAGATGTGAAATATATATTCTGTCGTACATCACAACTGAACTAAAATTAATTTGTGTGTATACATACATTACAAACTGTGTATTTCAGCACATCTTCTTGTGAAACAAAATGAAAAACGCTGAAATAATCTATTAGTTTGGACAACCAGGTCAGACAGAAGAAGCCCTTGTTCAAGTGTAATCCACCTCATGCAAGTGCCTTATTTACTACAGCCACTTACCTATTGATCCCATGCCAGAATTTCCATCTCCAAGCTAAGAACCATTTCCCTTCCCCCAAGGAAAAAATGTGGTCAAAAGTGGTCAATGTGACTGCCATTTTCGGGGAAAAAAATATGTTTGAAGACAGGATTTTGCTGTAGATGTGTGTTTTCCTTGGAACGACATCCTACATAACCATGTTATTTCATAGATAACCTCAAAGATCTGAATTTAGCACTGAAGTGTTTGACAGGAGTGCATGCCAAGTGCTTTTCCTCTCATTATGCTGGTTTGAAAAAGTGGTATTACTTAAAGTAGCATTGAGCTAGAATAAAAAGCAAGCGCAATTTCAGTGTAACACAATAAACCACTGCTTCATGACAGTCAGTTGCCTCAACAAGTACTACAAATCTCAAACAACTCAAGCTCCATTTAATTTCCACCATACAATTTAAAACTATATCCTAGGCAGATTTATTCAAATGAATTTGTATACCATACCCTCCAGTCAGATTTAGATCATTTATCCATTTTCCATATTAAATACATGTTCTGCATATTAAAACATTATTGCCACTGCTTGAAAAATTGTTATTCCACAATCAAGATTCAGTTCACAATAAAAAAGTTCTATAGCAGGATCAGAAAATATAAGGCGTGTATTTCAGCAAAGAAACTTTTGGTTCTGGACTAGCCTGTGTAGTACTAGTCAAAGCATTTCCCCTTCCACTTATAAATTGCTTGCTGTTCCTATGTCATCATTTGAGGCCAAAGAACAGCTTTTCTCTTTGTGTAACATGATTTACAGCAGTGATTTCTGCGAGCTACTAAAAACACAAAAGCACGGCAGCGGGTCAGAGCTCCGCTTTACCAACCACCCTAATCCCAGTCTGCCTGGATTCCCCACTGCTCTGAGACAACAGTCCCGCCAGGGGAACTTGTCCCATCACTCTGAACATATCAACACATACCTACACACAGAAAAATGCATTTCCTTAGGTCAGTTCTAAGACACAGACATTGTAGTCTAGTTTAAGCAAAAGGAAATGGCTTTACACCCACAAAATCCTACCTAAAGTACTGCCAGAAAGCTACTACTACAGCGCTGCCCTCTCTTTCTTGGTGTACCATATTGGCAACGATCACTCTTGCCAAGACTCTACAGGAGATTGCTCTCTTACAAAGATGGGGGGAAAGAAGACAAGAAAATCAAGATCCGCCTGAGACTCTACCTAAAAGCAAACACGGGCAGGAGACACAGACCTGAGATCACACTGAGGACTCCGCACTGCTCCAAGGAAAACACTTCTGTTTCACAGGACTGACGTGTGAGTTTTCAAGCTGGTGTCTTCTCAAGGAGGAAAAAAAAGGCATTTCCCCCAAAAGAAGCCCGTGAGGCCAGCAGGATACCAACAGCAGAGATCCCAACCCCTTTAAGCCAGGGTACCCAGGCACACAGGATCCTAATTCCTCACTTAAAAAAAAAAATAAATAAAGCAAAAAATTGGGGAGCACTCAACAGCCACCTGAGGAAGGCTGGTGGAAATCATGAAAGCTGCCTCCCGCCCTGTTGGAAGATACACTTTCACGAAACACAGAGATTTAACCAACTGACACTACCAATGAAAAAAAATGTTTATCAGAACATTCCCATCTAGTTTCCTGTCAGCACTGATTTACCCGGGTGCCCTGGCAGGCTTGCAACGCCGCTCCACCCAAACGGGGGGGTCTGCAGAAGTGCAATAGCTTGCCAAGAAATGGGCTGATTTAAGGGAAAGCGCTAAGGCAAACCCGAGAAAAAGAGACAGGCTTAGTTTTCTCACCTCCGCACACAAAAAGAGTGACCAGCAGACCCGAGTGACCACCGAGGTGATCGCCCCACGGGACCTCCCTCATCCCCTCACGGCATCTCCATCGCCAAGGAGCGGCCAGGGGCTTCCGCGGGCAAGCCCGCACGCACACACACGAATAAATGAACGCACCCCCTCCCCGCGGCCCCAGCCCCGCGCCCACAACCTGCTCCCAGGGCGGGCAGGGAGCCCGGCGC
>NW_010583016.1:0-17409 GCF_000705375.1 Tinamus guttatus | reverse complement strand
TCAGCCATCCCCTCCCTGCGGCTCCTGCCCGCCCACGCGGTGCTTGGGGCTCACCCGCCCTGGGGGGCGCATAGTGAGGAGCTGTTGCTTTTATATATATATACACACATGCACACACACTATCTATATGTATGTACATATATGTGTATATATATCTATTTAACTTCATTGTCTACTCGTTTCTGTCAGTAAAGAGCTCGAAGGGCAGGGATGACTGTTTAGATCGGAGTAGCCCGCGTGTAGTTCAGCGCAACAAAGAGCCACTTGATTCCCTGCTGGCACGTCATGCTGAACAAAAGGGAGACACTGGGAATGTCATAATTAGCACCCTGTGAGACGGAGGCAAAAGCAACACTTCTTGCAGGGTTTGTGGTTATGGAATAAATGGCAGCTTGGGTGTATCTATTTCTGTCCCAGTACTATGAGCAGCTTGCACACACCCTGCGCTTTAGTGCTGCGTTTGCTGGCAGAGTAGACAAAAATCATAGAATCATAGAATCATTAAGGTTGGAAAGGACCTCTAGAGATCATCTAGTCCAACTGCCCTGCACATGCAGGGTCACCTAGAGCACTCTTGCAAAAAAACATGTGGGCGGCAAAACCACAAGACCCTGGTGATGGGGAAGACTTCTGCCTGTGTATCTAGTGGTGAGACTGGTTGTTAAGATGTATTCCCCATGGGAGAGAACCATGCTTAACTTTTATCTAGTTAAAGAACATACCTATTGCAGCACATGAGTGCATGTTTTCCAGAATTACCTGGAAATATAAGTGTAAGCACCTATGCTATTCAGTGTCGCCTGACACTGAATGGTCTCTGCTCACCCGTTGGTGGCACCTGCACTTGCTCTGCAGTGGATGGTGGGGTCAGGAGCCCCTGTCCCCATGTAAATCCCAGCTGCGATCCTGGTGCACACAGCCAGCTACCAGATTTCTCTCTGGGTTTCCAGAGATGCCTAAGCTGCCAATCATGGATCTGACCACAACCAGCTTCAAGGGAAGTTTTAGCGGCCCGTCATCCCATGCTTGAACATTTAGTGCCCTTGTAGATGGTCCTATTCCTTTTCCCCCACTCTCTGCATGCCTTAGGGTCTTGTTAGATCCATGGAGAAAGTGGATTGAAAGTTGGCTCAGACTGAGGAAGGCCTATAACAGGTTTATTGCTCCTTGGCCAAGACTCTAAATAGTCTGCTGTTATGCCAAAGCTAGGGAACTTCTTTCTTGTGTTTGATGAACAATTTTCATGAATAAGATCTATCATTTCCTATCGATTTCCACTCAACCCGGAGAGACTGATGCATAACTCCGGTGGGATGACTCTCTTAACAAGTCTTTAGTAGTGCCTGGCTTTCTTTTTTTGCTCAAAAAATGTATGCCTTTACTTTAGAGTCACCTCTGCTGCACAAGAATAGGCATGTAAAATGGAGGTGACACAATAGGGAAGTACCATAATTATGGCACACCCGTTCTGTATTTCTTTGCAATTTTTTTTTCCAAAATCATTATATACGTCAACAGTATCCTATGTTTTCTTCCTAGTGCAATTGATTTTTCATCCAATTATATAGAATAAATGGAAACTACATATTTTTGTCCTAAACAATATTGTTGTTTTGGTATTTCAGGAGAAGCTCATTTATCTTATAACAAATGGACTCTTTTTAGCTTTCAGTGTGAATGGCCCGCAGATTGTGGCACATTACACTATTACTTAAAAGCAGCAATTTCAAGTCAAATAGAAATCAATGCCGGTATTAAAGGTGAGCCTTACTCTTGCAAACACTCATATTTTAAGGTTTATTTACAAAGATAATTGTGATAAAAGTCACTGTGGTGAGTCATGTGAGACAACAGGGAGAGGAAAATCCCTGGTAGCTAATCCCTGGTAAGGAGGCCAAAAAAGTTACAAAGGAATTAGAACTAATAATATGAAATGAGCAGTTGATGCATTGTTGGTTCTTAAAAGAAGAAAAACAATTTTTTAGCATGAGAAAAAAACTCTTATATCTTCATAGAGCGTTTTGCTCATGCTTAAGCTACTTAAGGCACAGAGAGATTGAGGTGCCACAGAAGGAAATCTCCCAAAGAGGCTGCAGTAAATCGGGCTGCTGCTTGCGCTAAGGCTGTGTGGTTTTACAGTGAAGCAAAGCTGGGTTTGGAGCTATTGGCTATCCTAAAGGTGACAGTCCTGCTCCTGCCACTTCCTCTGTTGGAGCAAAGCATGGGACAAATTGCTAGGAAATGCTGGAAAACTAAGCAGCACTTCTTATAGCTAGTTTAGCTCCATGACTCTTAGAGTCAATG
This sequence comes from Tinamus guttatus, assembly GCF_000705375.1. The sequence goes on along the minus strand of NW_010583016.1, from coordinate 15,105 downwards.
CTGGGTAGCTGGGAAAGAAGTAGAGAGCAGCCACTGTGCCAGTAGCAAGAGGAGATGGAGACCATCTCTTTGTGCAGCAGGTAGCCACCAGTTTGGCTTAACTGTCCTGTGAAATTTACCTTCATAAGAAGAGCTTGGAAGAAATGCATCCTGCCCTTTCTCTAAATACCTTTACATTTTTTCGTGCCAACTGCTAGGATTAGAGAAAAAGAGATTCTGTTACTTCATAGTTAGGATACATCATCTGGTAGAGGGAAGGCCTCCTTCCGCTTCTTGCTTGAATAACTAATAATAGGCACTAGAGCAAGGTATTGAACGTTGGTCTCCCTAAAATACTTCAGTGTCAGGGACATATATAATATGGTATCTTTGCAGGGCACAGTATTGTGCTTTATAGGCATACCCAGCTCCAACAGGCAGTCCACATTAAAATATCATGGCAACAGTTAATAAATTGTTGAATTATTGCCCAGCAAATTAACCATATATCATGTAAATATCTTTTTTTTTTCTGTTTCTAAAGTTCCTTTCCCTCTTAGGAAAAAGGCCAATTCACTACCAAAATAGTCAACATATATAAAGCCACCCAATTTTCTGATATTCATTGGTTTGCTAACATAGAAACATGTACAACCTATCTTTTGAAAATCTACGGATTCAGATTCAATGAAGAAAAATAAAATATTTCAAGTTAGCAAGGTTCACCACAGAAATATATATATATATATGAATATGAAATTAAAAATGTATTTATGTGAGTAAAATCTTTATAATAGTGATTTAAGATTATCCGCTGGTATTAACTGCGTGTATTTGAACTTCAGTGCGAACAGAATGTGGCTTAAGTATCATTCTGATCAGTGGACAGCCTACCAAGAATACTATTGCAAATTTGCCTTCATTCTTTTATTGATAATTATGAATCTAAATTACTATCACATCTGACATTAACCTGCAAGGAGATGATTAGTCTCTGCTTCTCACCCAGAAAGTATCATTATACAGAGGATGAAGGATGAAATTTTGAATCATAAGGAATTTGAAATTATTTTGATCTACTGTCAGTAAACTCCATAACAGACAAACGATAGGAGATTCTGGTGCGAACCAAAAGGGTAGAGAACAGCCATAGGAGGAAATGGGATTTCCCATGGCATGAGCCTTAGTGAAATGCCAGTCAGACAGTCACGAAATGCTGTGAATAGTGTGATCAGCATCCCTCCTTGCAGCTCAGAGCTTTGAGTTTGGCAGGATGAGGAACTGAACCTTTGTGGTTGTTTTGAGGCTCCTCAAATGCCTCGTCCTCACATGTTGAAGTGGATCAACTTTCACTTATCTTCTTTTATTGAGTAGTATGTTCCTCAGATCAGTTTAAACAAGATATCAGACTAACCCCATGCTGTCCTCATGATATATTCAACTTGTGCATCCCTTTTAGAATTTTTCTTTGGAAATACTATTTTAGCTATGTATGTTGGAAAGATAAGGGCATGACATTGCCTCTTCTTGTGCCAAACAGCTACCACACATGCTGTTCGGATGTGTTAGCTGCTTCTTAAAGGAAAACAGTCATTTGGGGAAGAAAAACTTCTGTAGTTTGACAGCTTAAATCTTAGGTGGGAGGTGAGAATCATTGCCTGAAAGCTGGGAGACACTTGACTCATATGAATTTCATGGGGTGAAGTGAGGATAGCAAAAGGCTTCTAGACACCCTTAACAATGCTGTAGGAAACTGAAAATGAGAAAGTAGAGAAGCTAAGTCACAGAAGAATAGGAAACTGAATGAAGAACATTCCAAACATGCTCTTGAAGGCATTTCAGTTTTGCTACATAGACACAAATGGACAGGTTATGCCAAAGAAAAGAAATTGACAGGTAAAGAGATAATTGTTAAGATCTACTCTGATCTCAGTTATGGCAGGTGATACATGACTATGAAGTAAGTAAAGAGGAGGAAGTGACCTAGAATACACAGATTGAAGAATTGCATTCTATTGCTTACTGTAGAATATTCTGTTCAGAGACTGTTATTTTTAAAAGGGAGCTCATGCAGCATCAAAACTGTAAGGAAAAGAAAAAAGGGAAGAGATGGAAACCAGTACACAGTAGCTTAGCTTACTTGGTGAATAAATGTCTTTGCTGAACAAATGTCTTTGCTGAACTTTTCCACCGAGGCTAATGAAACATTATGAAAGTTAGTCAAGGAGAAAAATTTTGTATTCATTCAAGTGTGTATGAATTTCACAGTATTTTCGTGTCTGTCACTTCAAATTATGCTCATCACTGTGTTTTTTTTTCTTTTTTTTTTTCAAATAAGACAATGGTCTGATGAGATTGCTTTCTTTCTTCAGATCTGTTAGCTAAATTCATAAATAAGGACATGTTTTCAAGACTAAAATTTTGTATCCTAGCCTGGAAACTCATATATCACTTTCTATTCTAGAAACAAACTAATTGCAGTGTTGGATACATCATTTTAATACTGGCACAAACAAGGGATAGATTATTTTAATACTGGCACAAGCAAAGGAAATTAAATAAAAAGTGTCAAAATACAACTCTTGTGCCATATTGAAAGGTTTGCTTTTGCAGCACCATGGGTTTTCTGCATATCAAGATTCATTCTGTATAGTGAATCAAATGCTAAACTTGGGCAAATTGATAAAACCATTGCTTCCTTTTCATGATTTGAAAATTAAGGTCCATAGTATTTCAATGATGTGCCACATATCTTCATGAAAATTATTCCTGGGATTGTCAGAGTTGGAAATATTAGAACAGCTACTAACCTGTGCATAAGAATACTGCTGGCCTGAACTTGTGACTGTTTGTAAGAGCCTATCACAACAAAAAAACTAATAATTACTTAGGTGTTAATTGAGAATTGGGGGTACCAAGAGCTTCAGCTGCTTTGTGATGACTGTATTTTAAATATTGAGTTAGATGATAGCCTTGGCTTCCATGAAAGCAAATATGTTCTGCATACGCATAAAAACAAATATGGTGGGACTAAACATTCAGAAGACTTGCATTCTGGAATTCAGGCGTTCTGGAAACTTTTACTTGAAATACTTATTGTTGACAACTGTTCTATAGATTCTTAAACATTTTGAATACTATGTGAATAATTTACTTACAGGAGTGACATGCAAATATTTCTTAATTTTTAAGGATGAAAAATGGCTGCACCAAGGTAAGATTTACTGCAAGTTGAATGAAATCAGGTTACAGCACAGCTTCCTTTCTTTATTTTTTATTTTATTTTTTTCTGTGAATGAATTCTAGAAACTGGTATTTTGAAAGAAACTGTTTTTTTTCACTGGAACCCAGAGCAGTTCCTTAATCCTGGGTCCATCTTTTGTCAGAAAAGCTGTCTCAAGGGAAGGGCATGCAACAATGCAATTAGATTATTAAACTTCCTACCCATTCAATGAGCTATAGCAAATAATAATGTGCATGTCCAGAGCTGCCAAGTGGGAAATGTAGCTGATTGGAACGAGACAAACTATTCCTCATTACTCCAGTGAGAATGAATCCCCAGTCTGAATAAGTCTCAGTCACAAACTGAGTATGTATTTCTGAAACACCGAGTAAGTGTTTTTGTGTTTCTTGTTCTTGGTGGGTCAGCCAGTTCATCTTATACTTCACTGCTTCCACTCTTTCAAAAGGTTTTGTTTGCATCCTGCTAAGAAAAGTGAGTGTTTCTAGTTTCTTAATAAGTCTGTTGGATAGAAACTTGATTTCCTGGATTTTAGTAAATGTTGCATATGCACAAAGATGACTTCATATTTTTTTCTTGCAACTTTTCATCAGTTTAATACAGTTATAAATGTTTGCAGACAAAAGAAGTCGTGATTCTGATTTATAGAAATTCAGCTCTGATCTCACTTGCCACACAAGTTGTCCTTTTATTGCTAATAAGTATATTATGTTTTAATGAATATATCATACTGTGTTACAAGCATGAGCCCTCATCAAGCAGCTTACTCAGCAAAAGGAATTTATTTTAAATCACTGGCTGTATCTGTGCTCTGCTGCTACAGTACATGTAGTAGCTAGCACCCTGCAGGTTACATTCCTCAAAAGTTTACACTGCTTAGGCACTGAGGCATTTTCTGGGGCATGTTCTTGGAAAAACATGATGGAAATGCCAAAAATATCTAACCTTTACAGTACTTTTACATAGTCCAGGCTAACCACATTGCTGTGCTTCCAGCAAGGGCACCCAAAGCCATTTGCAATGGCCAAAAACTACACTAACGTAGAGATAGCTGACTGAACAAACCAACTAGGAACTAGGGAAACTTAAGACACTTGCAGCAAAACTCAAATAGGGAGGGGAAAGCATGACAGAAGTATCATATTTTCACTTACATTGACAAGAGATATATGAGGTGTAGGTCTGAAGTCTTTCAGAGGAATTTGACACCTTGTGCATAATCCTTGTGAAGAAGGAGAACAGAAGGGAGCAGGAGGAAGAGGGGAGGAGGTAGAGGACTTTTTTTTTTTTTTTTTCCTGGCAGTATCTCCAGAAGGTAAAGACAATTAAACATCCTGTATCTCCATACTGCTTTGGGCCTACCCTCACTATGTACACCATCATGGGTGAACTGATGACAACCTCTTTATTCCAGACCACAATACCAACACTTCCAGTTCCCTTTCCTCCACAAACAAGCTGTGGAGTTACATCTGAGCACAGGGCCTCGAGCTATTAATGATATTCCTCTGCTCCATAGGGAAATCAGCCTGGCTATCTCCAGCTGGTCGCTGATCACCATCCGTCAGTAGAAGGTCTAAACTTTGCCCATGGCTGAGCAGCTTTCGGAGCTCAATAGTTGCTAGGTTGTCATAGCAGCAGGCTGAAACTAGCTTTACAAGAGTATCACGGAGCTGTTTATATGGCTGGTAATTACTACCTCCTGCAAATACAGATTTGATCTTCCGAATCCAGTATCCTCTGGATTGGAATGAAGGGGCGAAATGGAGGTACATCCTGTCATTCTTAGAGTAAGGTACCTGTGCCATAGCCTTAAGGGAGCTTGTAAGTACATGCAGTCTGAACAGAGTTTGAATAATTCCCAGTGGTGCCAGTAATCACCTAGTCAAATGAATCTCACACCCAGTGTCTATTTTGTTTAGAAAAAAAAAGAAAAATATTTTTTGGTAGAAAGCATTTCTTTTCCTGTTATGAAAGAAAAAATTGTCTTAACTTCCAATAAATGTTTCTTAACACTTGAAAACTCCTTTGGAAAATAAATGCTTTGCTAACTAATTTTACATTCATTAGGGAAAATGAAATACAAGCAAAATGTATATTTTTTCTTGCAGGATTTAGTTCTGCAACTCTTTTACTATGATTGGTAAAAAAGGTATTTGCTTGCCATCTGGGATAAGAGAAGACTTTTTGCTTCTATTTTTACCGTAAAAATATAAACTCTTCCTTAAATTACCTTAAAAATATAAACCCTTCCTTAAATTAACCTGTCAGTCCCAAAGAGATTAAACATAGGGAACAGATAGCACTCTCAGACAACTTAGCCGACCAGTTAGGTGTAATAAAACTTGACCGTTCCATTAGTTTTACTAGATCACAGACTTTGCAGACAGCAAAATAATCACCATCAAAACATGCTAGTGGTGAAATCAGAATAGTAGCAGATGAGGCTGAGTTCTTACATTGTGCTAGTTATTCTTTTATGCATGTGCAAAATTCAGTAGTTTTTATAGTCATACAGGTGAACAGATATAGATGGATGCAATTCTTTAATGTGACAATGAAGCATAAATCAGGAGATAAATATTCCCTTGCCCTTGTAAGAATGAGATGAAATAACTTTAATTTACAAATTCAGAAGGAGTTATTGGAATAACTAAAAAAAAAAAGTGTCAACACCTGTTGTCATTTTAGCTAAACAGACTAGTGACTGCTTTCCTTGCCATAAATGGGAAGCAGACAAGAATTGATTCTACCAGTTATATTCATTTCATATTCCAAAACTCGAGCTCAGGTATATATGACTAGTTCATCTAAAGACATCTTTACCAATACGGTACTAGGGTTCAGACTGACACAACGAACTAACTAAGTTCTCAGCTTATCTTGTGTATTGTGATGTTTCCTTTAAGTAGAACCTTTTGGCACTAGCTGTCCAATCCTCTGTTTATTATGATAGACCTTGATAATCATCCAGGAGTTATACTGCTTTCTTCCTTTCCTCAGCAGAGAAGAGAGTGTCCATATAAGACTATAAAAAACACTAACAATAATAATAAACTCTCTTATTCATTTTGTTAGCATTCTGTTTCAAATATGTGATGTCATCATTCATATTCAAATAAGAAAAGTGCTGAGAAAATAATTTGGTTTTAAAGACTTATACAGCTTGCCATCATCGCTTGTTCTGGTTGATGATGGATTTTGTCTCAGAAGACTACACAGAACTTTCCCTGCCCAGGAAGAAACGAGCATTAAACAACCACTGAAGTGTGTGAATCTCATCCAAGATAAAACTAATTGCAAGGAGCTCGTAAGACATGTACAAACTCAGCTGTTCGTATATCTTCGTTGTTCCTTGTTATCTACGGAATTTATTTTGTATGTGTGTGTAGCAGAATGCCACCTCCTTCCAGGGAAGCTTCTGGAGCAAACTTCATATGTTAACATTCCTTGGAGGATGTTCTCTTTCTCTTTTTCCTTTCAATATAGTTCTTTTAATTCTATACCAAGAATTACAAATTCTATACCAAGAATCACATTCTCAGCACTAGCTAAAGAATGTAAGCTGGCAAGATTCCTGCTTCAGAGGAAGGAAGGGAGTGAGGAAGAGAAAGAGGTAGGAAAGGAGATAGGGAGGAAAGAGAAAGAGTGAGAGAGAGAGAGAAAGAAAGAGAGAAAGGAAGAGAGGAAGGAAGGAAGGAAGGGAAGGAGGAAGTGAAAAATATGGAGAATGTCAACCTCAGGTGCCTACATTTAGATCAGATTGATTTACTTTAGATCATATTATTTATGGAAATAGATAAGCAAGAAAATAAACTTGGGTATTTATTTGGGCTGGAATTTTCGAAGTCCCTGTTGAAGATGCATGTCTTGGGATAAGATCTTTAATGAGGACTTTGTCCTTTAATCATTACAATCCACTAAAATGAACTACAAAATATCTAAACCCAGTTTAGATGTAATCATCAAGTAAAAGGAGGAAAAAGGACTATCAGGTTTCAATAACTATAATGTGTCTAGCTCTGAGCTTACAAAAAGACCTAATTAGGACATCCAGGTTCATAAGCTGTGTCCACAAGTGACATTATATTGTGCTGCCTGGTTGTATTAGAAACTAAAATGCAAGATATCAGTTTCCCTCAGGTCTAACTAAGGGTTAATAAGAGCAAATTCAGTCATAGGGGTGAAGTGACAGCAATTGTCATATGGATTTAAGCAGAGAAGTAAAGCAAAATTTATGTGTCTTCCAGCAAGGCTACACTGGAGGTGAGTTCATCATATCCAGCAGAATCAGCTTTCAGTAAGGTTGGTTCTTTTCCATGCTACCCTCGTTTCTCCTTGTACTCATCCATGTGTGCTCCGTCTAGCAAGGGAAGTTTGCTCTTTCTTCTCTGCCCTCTTTAGCTTGTTTTACATGGGTATTCTCTCTCCCTACACATGTGTACACACAGAAAAGGAAAGAGAAAAGCAGCAGGATGAAGTGCTGCTGTCTCCGTTTTCTTGATCTGGAACTGTTAGAGAGACCTTTGTCACCACATGCGTCTCCCACTAGTATGTGTGACCCAAGAAATAAACGGATGAAGGAACTATAAGTGTTCTAGGTTATTTTTTAACTCTGAGCAAGGTTTGCTTCTGTCTATCATTACATTCTGTCCTCACTCCAGTCAAATGCAAATGCTCATTTGATTTTAGTGTGCAAGAGCAAAATGCTAAAGTCTGTACTATCATTTTATTAACGGAATATTTGTGGAATATCCCACTAAAAAACTATTTAAACTTCAGACTTATGCAATAGTATCTGTAAAGGCACTTAAGGAAGACACAGTACATATTGTAGTATAAAGACTATTAATAATGGTGAAGAATAAAGTAACTCAAGGTGAACAGACAAATATAAGAAAAGCCTAAATTATTTTTCTTTAAATAAGTCTGTTTTACCTGAGACAGGTAAAACCTGTTTTACCTCTGAGATATCAGAGAGAAAGATAAGTAGTGACAGAGGATACTTGCCTTTTAGTATGGTCTTTACTCCAGTATTATGCCACACAAAAATGGCAGTATGACCTTTTCCTTAGGAGGTTCTAGAGAAACTGTATATACGTATGTGTATATACAAAACATAGGTATTTGTATATTTGCAGGGACCTCATGAGGTGAGAGGGTTAAATCATGTTTAACCAGAATGTATACTTAGTCTTCTTTATCTCCCTGGAACTTGTTAGCACTTTGAGGACCAATTCACTAAGAATGAATAATACCATGAATGACATCAGCTTCCGCCAACATGCAAGAGGTTACTATGGTAATGGTGAAAGTTTTTCACAGTACAAAGCAAGTACCATACTTGATATATTAGCTAGCCAAAGAAAGCAGTCACATATAAACTACGGCATCTTTCTAATGAATAGCCATTTATGCAGCATGCATGTTAGCAATTCCGCAGAGTTCCTCTAAACATCAAACTGTTGGCAGTTATATTGAAAAACTTGGCAGATTTACAAAAGTGTTAACATTTTGTTTTCAGCAGCCTGTTTTTTTTCCTCTCTCTTGGAGCCCATATCTTCAGCACATTCACAGAGTCTTTAACCAGCGCCAACCAGGAAGGTCTCTGATGTGAGCTTAAATGTACTGTATATGCACACTGAGAAGGCAGGATGTCCAAGCCATACAAGTGACTGAAAATAGACTTTGGTGGGGGAATTTGTGGCATAAGAACAGATGGCTTCTTTGTTAGGTGACCCCTTTCTTTTGGTATTTGCTCAGCACCTTTTCCATAAGAGTTTAATCCACAAAACAATGTGTCATATTTAGTACAGTGCAAAACGCAGAAAACCTGGAAACCTTAAAATCATATCAATGCAACGAAGGTGGCATACGCGTGTGTATTTGTGTGTGAGACGTGTGTGTGTGTGTGATATTTCTTTACTCGTTAAAACAAATGCTAAATCAAATGACATCAATATTCTCTCACAACATAAATAAATAATACAAAACAGAAGTTTGGTGTTATTTCCTGGTTATTTCCACTTCCTAAAAATAATTTTTTAAAAATGGATTTCTTGTTTTGGACATGGCCACGTCAACTCTGTTTTCTAATCAGTGATTACAGGGGATGCCGAAGGAAAGAAGAAATCAGAGGGCAGTCAGAGAGGAAAGAATCTAAGATCTCACGACAGATAGCTCCCAATTTTGGTACTACAGGTTTCTGCAAAACTAGTGTGAAAGGACTAAGTTAACAACTGAAAAGATCTTCTCCACAGCACTTCTTCCAAAGTTACTACACTGCATTCTCTGTGCCAAGGAAAAGGAGTGAATAAAAAGCAAAGGAATATTTTTACAGTGCATGAATGTTCATGCAGTGAAACATTCCTGCATTCTATAAATAAGAGGCAACTGATTTTGGATAATGACTTCTCTATGTGACTCAAATAGTGCATTTTGACTGTGAATTCTGCCATATATATATATATATATGAACTATTCTAAATCAAAACTAAACTTAATTATCTATGTCTGTCTGAAGGTAGGTATCACCTCATTCAGCCTGCCATTATTTTCATAGGTATGAAAGACTGTTCCATTTCCACACTGACATTTTTCATCAGTCTTTCATGAAAGTTTTTAAATTGGTTTTAAATATAAAATACTAGTCAGCTGATCAGTTTTTATATAAATTTTTGCCTTCCTTATGCCAGAAGGAGAATAATAATTCGTATTCTGAAATTTGATCTTGTCTGTTCTGTATGTTCTACTGCAGAATTTTCTAAGCCACATTTATACAGGATATCTGAAATACATGAATATTTAGGGAGAATTTTTTGGTAATGATTTCACACTTTAGTTTCTTTTATGTTCTCCTATTTGTTACAATGTTAGTTGCTATGTTGATAGTGAGTTTTTTTTTTCCTTTCAACTGTTGTCAGAAAGGAAAATAATAGGGAGAAAAAGCTAGAGATCTTTTTGCCTTCATGTTTGGAACCCTGTTCCAAAGATAAAGCTTTACTTTGTCTTTTTTTAAGAGGTTTCTTATTTAATCATCATTTGGTAAATGCAAAGGTGTGACAGTACCAAGAACAGATACCCAATTTGGGACATAAACTGACAGCAAATAGGAAATCTATGATTTTCATCTTCTGTGGTTTCATTTCAAAACTGTAACTTCTATACTATATTTCTAACCTCCTATCTTCCAGCTCCACCTTCATGTCGTATAGCTGTTGTGTTCCCACTAAAATATTCGTCCATTAAAAGTATTTGACTTCTACTTTGAGATCAACTTCATCTAGGATTTTATCTGCCTCTATATAAAAGATTGATATGTAAAAAATAAAACTGCCTTATATAGTAGCATTAGCACTATGAAGGAGTCGGCAGCTCAGATAATGCCTCTTGACCCAAGTTTTGCAGTGACCTATCTGCCTGCTTGACCATCCTCACTTGGCTCACATGGCTCTGTGGGCAGAATGCAGTCCCTTTTTCCACAGAAGGAGAGGATTTTTTCATGTTTATGGTGTGTTTTTGGTGCAGGACTAGGTATATTTAGGCCCTTAAATAAAAAAAATGTACGTTTCAATACAGCTCATGCACTTGTCTGTATTCGAACGAAACTTCTTGTCAGCTCTTTCCTGTGACACACACAGGAGCATGGACAGGTTTCTACTTTGTAGAAAGTGCTATCATCACAACCCAAAAGTGACAGTAGCTTTCATTTAACAAAAGAAAACAGCAATCTTTAAAATTTCATCACCACGTAAAATTATGAAGAAAACTTGATCTGGCCCCTCATAAGATGCACCTTGCCAGATCTGCACTCTTGCAGGTATTCAGAGCTCTTTTGATTCCACTGTCCTTACTTAGCACAGGTGTTCAGCTGCTGCCCCACAGTCATGTGCCTTTGAAGACTTAGAGCCACCACCTACATTAGTCATGGAGGTTATTTTCTTCCCTTGCCTACATATAAAAGCAGCATCTACTAGCCTTGGAGGCACTGAATACTCGTTCTATATATCATACATGCTGTCATAACTGTGATAATTGGAGGAGATAGATAAAACTGAGCACTACCCCTGACCTACAGATTTTTCATATTAATTTCAGTTTCAGTAGGCTCTCTACTGAGAGGCAAGGTGTGTTTTACAGACACAGCAAATTTAGGACACTAATTTTAAGCTTTCAATAGGTACAAAAGATCTAGATAATAATGATACAGAATTTGGCACTGAGAATAATTATTGGCCAACGGCGGCCACACAATCTTATGAGAGATCAGTTGTTTTATCATTTTACCTATAATTCAAATGATGATGAAATTTTACTTTGACTTAACAGCAATGATTTCTCTGTCATATTTACACAGAAAGAAGCAAAACTGAACAAAACAATAATTTAACTATTAGAAAGGTTCCAGTGAAGATGATAAAGAAGAATTGCTTGTATTCTGTATCATTCTCCCCATCTGTGTTGGTTATTTTTGGTCCTTTTTGCAATAGCTGATCTTCTGGCTTAAAGCCAGAAATGCAATTTTCTTTCTTTATTCAAAATCAAAGGTAGACTTTTTTTTTTAGGTGATTCAAGTTTGATCTACTGCAAAAAATCCTGGAGATGTTTAAGATTTTCCAAATCCCATTGCTTAGAAATGCCATAGCAAAAACAAAAACACAAATCCTCTATTTTATAAAGATGATTTTATTTAAAAAATCAAAATATTGTCTGATACTGACAGTAGTGAAGGTATTACTATGAGGTAAAATAACATTTTACAGCATTAAATAAGACAAATTCAAAACAGCACAGATTCATTTCTACTATAGCAGCATTAAAATAAATGAGGGTAGGAAGTAGCGGTACAAAATACTGCATCATTTTCACTTGTTCACACATCAGTTTTGCTAATATGAATTATTTATGTTGGCTGAGCATGTAGAATCAGTCTCATTCACAGTTAAGCACGGGAGACAAAACGTAGCAGTGATAATGATGATATTCTTTCTTTGCCCTCAGTTATTTTCCTAACAGTTCCTAGTGATGAACCCCCATTTTTGAGTCTGCTCCTGTTGTTTTGCTTTATTTTCATAGCACACAACATCAAAATAGATTTTTTAGGTGCTGAGGATCCCGCGATTGTTTCAAATTCCTACAGTTTAGGTCATTGCAATTTTCTCAGCCCTCATCTCTCTCTCATGCCTACCTAAAGAGTCCATTGATGAGCAGAGAAGTCAATATTACATAATTTGGAGCCTGCTCTAAGCTAGTTTTAAAAAGTCATCCCAGAGATGATTACTTTACCCAGCTCTATCCAATGTCCTTCACCTGTACCAGTGGGCCTACCCAACGCTGCCAAACTTCTGGCTTATATCTGCTGAATGGATGTTCACCACCCTCATCATTCATCACTCCATTAAAGACAATTACAACACATTCACACACACTTTCCCACTCCTCTTATCTCAGTATCCCACTCTTTCTGTTCAGATTGTCTTCCTTCCACCCTGAGAAATACAAATGCACATTCGAGCCATACACATAAACATATATAGACATTAGATATAATTGCCTATTTCTGCATGCACATTTTTATTTGAAGCAATTCAAAAAGAGAGTGACGACGTTATATGAACTAACATTAAATGGAGGAGGTGTCAGGTAAGTGAATAGCTGGGGAGAAAAAGGAGAGAGAACTAACACTGGCTGTGAAATCTCACAGTATTTCATATAAAATTGTGCCTCCAGCAGAATACAAGTCACTGTATATTAGAGCACCAGAGGAGAAAGGAGGGATGGATGTGAGAATCAGTTTCTGAGTGTGTCTTGAGACCTGGTCTTGTCAGATCAGTAATGCACAGGAGGCTGAAGGATATACCATGTGTCTGCTGGACAGAGAGCAGGACTCTGAATGTGCTCCACAGCGTGAAGGGTTTGCTGCTGGAAGGGTGGCCCTTGGACATTCCACAGAGCACAGATTAGAGGAATTGCTGAGGTCTGCCTAGAGAGTGGAAAAAAGCAGTAAGAGATGCAAAGCTGATGGTGAAACATGGGCCTTGAGAAAGTAGAAACCTGGACAGAAGAGGGGACCAGCCCTTCTCATGGACTATCAGAAAGTGCTTCCGATCCTGACTTCTCAGTCCAATGCATAATTTTTAAAGTTGTCATCCTTACACTTCAGAATGTGTGGTTGAACTGAAACTAGATGTTTTCAAACAAAATTATCAGGATACTTGTAGCTTCTTTCTCTTTTCCCCTGCACGTGAGGTTAGAGATATTTTTGACCAGTTTCATCATCTATTTGCAGAGCTGTGCTAGGCTGCCAAACAGCACCTCCAAAACAGGAGTAGTGCAAAGATGAAGTTTTTAAATCATGTCATTTAGTAGGGCTGCAGGAAAATGGCAGATTGTTCAGTCAGAAATAGAAAGCAAGTTTAGTGAGTAAATAACAGAGAACTTGCAAGCCACATTTCTCATACCTGACTGCGTGCCAGACTTTGAAACTCTGGCAAAGAGCTCACTGCCACAGTATACTGCATTTTGCCCTAGATTGAGTTTTTAATAGGAATTATTCAGCAACTTCTAGTGCATAATGAAACAAGTAGGAAAATATTGTCATGCTTTAATATTTGGAATTTAACCTCAAGCAATGAAAGAAAAGCCTAGCCTATGATTACCAAACCAAAAAGGAAAAAAAAAAAAAGAAAAAAAAAAGAGAGGAAGAGAGAGGGAGGGAGATGTTCACTTGCTTTCCTTTAATAACTATCTATTCTCCTAAAAATACAGGTTTCATCATCAGAGCACTGTGACTAAACCTTCCTATAAACCTTGCTAAAGCCAAGCTAAAACCTTGATGCTTTTCCTTTTAATGTAGTGAGGAAAATTATAAATGCCTTGGTTCTCATAGAAAGAATTTGGCAAACATCGCCAGAAGAGACTTAATTCTAGTTGTGTTCTCATCATCTTCTATCTCCAGATAATTCTCTCTAGTTAGCAAGTGTGACTTCTTTGATGGGCACTTTGAATAAACAGTGCCTCAGTTCAGCAGATAAAGCAAAACTTGAGAGCAAAATTGAGTACAACTTTTTTTTCTTCTGTTTTCTACATATAAACACATAGAAAAGAATATTTATTTAATTCCTGTGAATTGTCTGGTTCAAACAAAACTGAAAATTCTGTGATTTTTTTACTAGAACTACTAAAACAGCAAGAGTTTGGGAGACACAGATTCAATCCCTCTTCTGGCTGAAAGAAGTAGTGTATTTACAAACAAGGATCCTAATAATTAGTCCCATTCTCATTCCCTCTAGGTCCAAATAGCTCTCTCCTTTATTTCTTAGCACGGCTTGTGTTTCCTCCTTCCCTCCTGAGAAGTCCCCTGGTTCTGCTGACCATTCCCAGCTGCTGAAGGTTGCCGCAGGAATGGTGGTTGCTGTTATGAATGGAAGGGTTAATGTAGCCTGGCACTTTATAAGATGATTTAGCTTGACAGTATTACTCACATGATCACATGATCATGTGAACTCATTCAACCACTTAACTAACGGCTGCCAAATACACGCCAGCTAGGATTACATACATGCTTGTCTGGGGCTGTCTATAGGTTCCCAGCTAGAACAGTTTTGTACATATTTGTACGCAGTTCAGATGAACACCAACAATAAGATGAGGCCAAGGTCAAATTTCGTACGGGTAATAGGAAGAGTTTGCCATACATCACAGATAAAAGAAAAAGAACCAGGAGGGCAAACTGAACATCTCCCAGACACGGGGGGAAAATGATAGGTTAAGACATTTGTTGAGCCTCATGTTTAGCAGCTGTTTCTACCTTCAGAACATCCTTGGGAATAGCTTTTAAGAACTTTAACATGATATAAAAGATTTTACTCCAATAACATATTTAT
>NW_010583015.1:115452-126823 GCF_000705375.1 Tinamus guttatus | reverse complement strand
AGCTACAAGAGATCACAGTGATTCCTACCCATGCTGGCACATGCCATCCTTAGGACACATAGGACATGCCTTTCTTAGGATGGAGAGCAACACAGAGAAGTTAATGCTTTAGCCCTTCTAAAGAATCTGGGGAGCTGAAAGAGTTCAAGGAGCTCATTTAATTTGTGATCTTCATAAATGAAATGCTAAGTTTCCAATCCTCTTATTCCACTTTGTGGAATAGCTTTGGCATTATAGGTGATAAAGACTGAGCATCGGTTTGCTGTAATACAGGTGTTGGTTTGTGGGTATAACTATTTCATTCATTCATGGGAAGCCATTGTAAACTAATACTGACCACAGACCACTTACTGGATTTCCAAAAGGGCTTGTGAAATCCCCAATTTTCTTCAGATGGAATTTTTTTTTTTTCAGTAAAAAATGTACGATTTATGAGCTGCATAAAAAGCTAGAAGAGAGCTGTTTGTTGTAGTAAAAGTTTTTAATGAATCTGGTAGAAGTTTAGTACAAAAAATTGTCCTGAGCCTAAATTTTGTTCCTTATAATCAGATTTTAATAACTACTCTGGTCTCAGAGGAGATGTGCACAGTGGTTGCCAGACAAGATTTAGCATAAGACACTGGAAAATGACTACACTTGGCCATAGCATTTTTTTAAAGTTTATTATCAATTTAAGGAAGAACTCCCAGAGCTGAAAGGACTTGGGCATTAGGAAGGTGATCCCCAAAATGTTACAGATAAAATGTAATAAAATGAGTATCCCTTAGAGTGAACAATTCACAAGAAAAGGTACAAAATATCTCATATTAAATTCAGATGCAGAGCAATATTGCTGATCTAAAGCTTTCCAGAATATGCCAAAAACACAGTCGAAATTATGCAAAAGAGGCTCCTGTTGGTTATTGAGAAAAAAAAAAACAGTAACAACAAAAAATACAACTCCCTTGAACAGAAAAGATGCTTAATTTATGTTTTCAGGAGGGGCAAGGAGAACTGTGCAGGCAGCAGTTTGAACAGGGAACAGCCAAAACAAGTGGATTTGTGTCCATTTGACAGTGGCACTAACAATAAGCCAGTTGAAATCCATTGGATTGAAGCACCAGCTCTGCAAATTTCCAAACTCATTAAACTCTGTTAGCAGGTTACTTATTGTATTGATCAAATGCATGCATTAATTGCAAGCATTAATTTGGTTAATGAAAGATGTGCTTTGGGGACTCTAACCAACAGATGAGTTTCGCAGACAATAAAGGCAAAAATAATCTTGCTCTTAAGCCTAGCCCCAAGTCGAAGACAAGATCCCTGGAAACCTCTAACCAATGAGTGATCAATGAATTGCCGGGTAGTGATCAATAAACTGAATTCACCCATGCTGTGAATGAATGCTATTGAATGATAGGATTAAAAAGATGTGGCTTTGCAACAGGTATATAAAGTTCCTTTTTTAGTGCAATAATTGGAAAAAGAGGGATATTTTATAGGATGACACTATAGAAAATGAGATTTTGTAGGAGCAGCAGTATAAGGCAAGCATAAACCTGGTGTCCTGTGTTAAGAGATGATGTCTTTGGGCTTGTATGAAACTGTTCTTCCACTTGTGTCTTTATCTTTTTTTTCAACATTTGTTTACATGCTAGTCCCAATCCCTCTGACACATCTAAGATAATATTAGTCAGATACTGATATTACCCAGAATTGTCTCTGGTGCAGCAATGCAGGCAGATGCATACATACATATTAAAGTATAGGTCTACACTGGACTCTAGAGACCTCTTTGGACCCAGCAATGTTCTTTTCCACAGCTCTTAGTAAACCATTTGTTTTTACAGAAGCAGTTGACTTAACTAAAGATTAGAGCAATGGCTTTTTTTCTGGGCTTTGAACCCAACGTAGGTTTCTTCTGTCTCTTGGTTGTGCTCTTTCTTTTGAATCCTTCCTTGCCTGTGCTTCTGTGAATTGCTATATGGCTTTATGTGTTCCAGCTTTATTCCATGTCACGAGTATTTGTGTCAGTCAAATATAAGGATAATAGTAACAAGTGCAGATACTTTAACTTACACAAAGCTGCCACTTAACAAAGTCTCTTTTTTTTGAGTTTATTATTATAATGTTTACTATATTATAATATGTTTATTATTACATTATAATATGTTTATTATTACATTATAATGTTTATTATTATATAGAAATCCCCACAAAAATAAAATAGATTTTAAAGGATTTGGGGTATAGGACTCACTTGTCTAACGTAGCCATCCAGTGATATTCCTGATGTCCTACAAAATTTGAGCCACACACTGGGCAGGCAAAAATCACAGAGGGGAACCCATATCCTTAAGAAGCAGCAGCTGGAGACCAAGTGATGCCTTAGTGCCTCTATTTGGGAAACTTAATCTCACCTTTTGTCACACATATTATGTAAATTATGATGCCTACAAAAAAATTCTGTTTATAAAAGCTCCCTCACTTGTATTAGAGCAGAGTATATTCAAGAGTCTTTTTACAAAGACCATAACATTTCTATATATCCACTTAGTATAATTCATGCAACCTGAGTTTGAAAGCAGTTCATATTTTTAAATTAATACAGAGGAATTTGGCTTTTGCTGTTTGCTGACTATTAATCATCTGTCTCCCTTTAAAATTGATGAAATTGCAAGAAAATAAACTTCCCGTGTACGAAGGCTATGGAGTAATAACATTCAGGGAAGGAAAGGATTTCTTTCAATGCTTCAGCAGCTAGCAGTTGGAAAGTTTCTTTTGTAGAAGCAAAATCTGAAAGCAGATGACTTCTCTGGGCCCTGTCCTCACGGGAAACAGAGAGTAATTGGTCACTGTTCCATTTAGTATCTTTTTTTCAGTTTTCTCTGGGTCATGGTTTCCAAATCCCTTATTGGTACTTTTGCTCACCTATAGATTCCCTTCAATTCCTTAGTGTTTTTCTGAAAAAAAAAGTGCCCCCAAAATGACAGAGCTCTCCCGTGGGTGCTTTGTCGTCACCAAATAATAACAACCCACGTCATTAGATGCAGTTAACTAGAATTTTTGGAATGAAAACTGTTTTGCAACAGGACCTTTGCATTTGATTTCCTTCCTTAGGGGTACATAGCACTCTGAGAAGTTCTTCTATTTGCGTAAATGGAACTGTATGTTTCTTTCCATAAGCCTCCAAAATTCAACCTACAAAGTGAACTAAATAGACACACATGCAGAACCTCACACATCAGCAAATGCAAAGCTACCAGCCGACTTGTCACCAGCTCCCTGGGGCATTCATGGCCACTCATTGCGCTCCATGAGAAGTTTCCCCAGATTTTGAGTCATGTTAAAAGAAAAGAAAAAAAAAAACTATCCTGTCCCAATGAGCTTGATTAAATATTCAGACCCAAATTCATTCCCTTAAATGAGACACATTAGAAAGTCCTCCAAAGAGCAATTCAGTGCATTTAAGATCTGAACCTTTCTCAGGCGTTTACCATTCTCAGAACAGCTCTGCTTCTAGCTGACACATCTAAATGCTTGAAGTTTGGCAGCATCAATTTAAACTTCAGTTCTTAAGAACACTGATTTATGACAGCAGTAATCCTTTCAAGCAGAGACAGAAAGGCCTTTTCCGTAGACTATACTTAACATTGGCTGGATAGTACACAGTCGTTCTGAAAAATACATTAAAATACATTATACACTTTTTTTTTTTTTCCATTTGGTAGCCATTCTTTATATTGACAGTGTTGCAAGACTCCCCTGAATGTCTTGTTAGCTTTGTGGTGTACTGCTTGTTGGCAAAAAGCATCATCTTGCGGGTGAAAACTTAATCTAGCAGAGTAACGGGGTGTTGATTTTTTTCCTTTTAAAATGTTTGGTGTTTTTTTGGAGGGGTAGGAAAGAAAAAGAAAAGTCACCAAAATGATATACTACAAGATGAGGGTGATATACAGTGGATGTATAGATGCAGACATGGTAATTTTGCTGTTCACAAAAAGCGTGGTTCTTGCAGCATAATTCTCTTTTTAATGACAGGCCTCATTCATTCATATTGTTGCTTGAGAATAGGTTTTCTGCAGCAGCGTTGACTCACACCTAGTCAGGAGCCTAAGTTTTACTGCAGATTTTCTATTTGCCCCCAAATGAAGCCTGGTATTCATTAAAAGCAAATGTATAGTCGCCTACTGTTAAAACTGCACAAATTCATAATGACAATTAGAGTGATTTCTCAAGTTTCAAAGCAACAGGGCTATTTCTAATTTTAGGTAGGAAGAGGTGGTCTGTCAAGAGAATATTTATTCTTTATAGCTTTTTAACTTGATTTACTAATAATTGCTTGAGACTGGCAGATATTGTATACTAAAAATATATTGAAATATACAGTACAGTGTTAATTCTTTAAAAATATATTTCTTGCTTGTTCTTCCCTGAAGGAAAAACAGATATTCCACAGATATTTATGATCAATAATATGCATACACATTTTGAATATTATATAACATAATGCTACATCATTAATGTTAAAATGCCTCTAGGCACTTCAACATATATTAACACCTATTAACAACCTGAAGAAAACAGACAACACACCAGATTAATTCCTAAAGCAGTCACAGCAAAAGAGAGAAAAAAAAAAAAAAAAAAAAAAAAACCACCACCACCACCACCAGCAAAAAAAAACCACACACAACCTAGGAAGCAAAAACACACATATAAGCACCATATGCAAGCAAGATGAAAAATCTCACTTTGGAACATGTCCTGAGTAGATGTCTCTATGTACTTCCAGAAAGGCCAAGAGGAAGAGAATTCCCCAGGTAGAGGCCTTCAGCTGGGACCTTTTCCTGAAATGGAATGGACTACCCCACAGGTGAGAGTAGTGAATTGAGTTGTGAGAATCCCTGAAATAAGGGAGGAAAGGAAATAATTACCCTGGCATCTTTGTTCCATTCTTTGCCGATTTTTGCCCATTTTTCTCACCAATGTTCCCTTAGGCACAAAAACATTTGTTACAAGTCCAAAAAAAAAAAAATTATGCCTCTACAATTGCCAACATACTGTGGCAGATAAGAAATCTTAAAATCTTGCATGAACCCCATTCTGAAAACATTTTGGTCTCCACTAACTTGACATCTGAACTAGTCAATGATATTCCCATGATAGTCAATTAAGAGAAAGATTCCCCTCGAATGCAGTGTTCTAACATGTTTTGGATGTCTCATTTAGCCTGAGATGGATCATGTCCTAAACATGATTGTCTCTCTCCCTTGTCTAGACTTTGACTTTGTGGTCAAATAACTTTGAAGTAGATGTCTAAACTTCAGATATCTCATCTGGTCAGGAAATTTTCACCTTCTTCTTTCTGAAATTTCCTTTTATTATCTGTTGGCCATCCACAGATAAAATCTGTATTTGATATGTAACAGGCAGAACCAACTTGGGGTATAGCATAAGTGTTTTCATGACTAATTTTGTTGCCGACATAGACCTGAGCAAATTCATAGGCAAAAGCACTGCTGAAATTGTTATTTTTAACAAACAGCTTTTCTAAAAGAGGAATTGTCACTGCAACTAGTCTCTACAGAGACAGTTTAGAAAACTCCATAAATTTCTTTTATCAAAATATTCCGTTTAGTTTATGCTGTCTTTGCATTCTCAGTTTTTGATGTATGATTTCCTGCCATTATTGTAATAGACTTGGGAGAAATGCGATATTTTGCTTGTTTGCCAGCTGGGTTCTCTGGAATCTCAGGAGGAAAAGGAGACAGTTTAAGATTTCAGGATAATGCACACTAATGGGATGTTTCTGGTGAAAGTAGTCTCAAGTGATATATTGTTGATATCCATATTGCTATCCTGTGATCTCACAGTTAACAAGTCACTGAGTCAAGAAGGGCAGGTGACAATTCTGAGGTAGCATTGCTGTCTGCCAATTAGATATCCATTTGTAATCACTTATGTTGTCCAGGTAATTTTTAAAAACATAAAGGACCCAAATATGTGGTGATTAAGGTGGCAATACTTAAGGAATTCAGGAATGAAAATAATGGATCAGAACTCTTGCAGTATGTTTCTAGGCACTGAATTTATACCTCCTGAGATTTTGAAAAGGGTTTGTAAACATTTCTTTTTTTTTTGGTTTGAGGTGCACTTAGCTAATTTTTAATACTTTTTTTGGGGGGCAGCATTTTCAAATGAGAAAAAAATAAGCCATTCACTATTTCATTAATTGTGTCATTTACTTGTGTAAAGATGAATAAAAATCGGATACCGCTTCAGTACTGAGTGGCACAGGGTAAGAGGGAAGTGGTCTTTCCTCCTTAACAAGTCCACATGGTAGTTTTAGATCTAGTGTCCCTACTATGCAAACAGCACTGAATTTTTAAAAGGATGTTAAAATAACAACTGCTGGTGAAAAAATAAGTAAGTAAGTCAGAGGCTCATTATGTGGTAACTTTCACCTAAAAGCCTTACCTAAGGAGGCTGAAGAGATCTGTTGGAATATTTTTGAAATTCTGGAGAGATGGAGTATGAGTATCATGCCATTATATTTTAAACAGTGCTTCTGAGCAAGTTAGCTGTATGTCAGTCCTGGGGAAAATACCAGAAAGATTAACAGGATTTGCCTAAAAAAGCAAGCATTGGAATAAATTAATTTTAGGAATAAATTAATAATAGTCAGTACAATTTTCAAGCAAAGAGATTATATTAAATAAACCTCATTTCATTCTGCCATAATGTGATTTCGCCTAATGAATGGCAGTAATTATTGTTTAGACTTTCATAATACATTTGATTTAATTCTACATTATGTCTGGTTTAGATAAATAATAGTATACTTTATCAAACTAATGTTCCCTAAATGTTTAAGGACTGATTAACTGCCATTTCAAAGTCCTAGTCAATGAGAAATGATCCTTACATGGAATTTCTGAGAGACAGCCTTCAACAATTTTGAATCGGATGTGGACAGCGTGTTTCAATACTTCCACAAATGATTTGGAAAGCAGCATAAGCTCATGGATGGTCAAATGTGCTGAAAATGCAGGGATTGAATAAATGGGAAAGAAAGGAGGACACAGTTATGCCAAGCAGTCCAGTTACAGGCTAGCTTGTTAAAGACAGTCCATTCAAACAAAATTGTTATTACCTAGGAGAATTATAGAGGCAGAAGGAAGAAGTGACAGACGGAGGAACACAGAGGGGAACCATACATTGGAAAGAAGTGACTCTAAGAAGGTTTCAGAGGAAAGAATGGATGACTCAGCAGGGGCTGGCAGTGTGAACTTTGAATGTTAAATGAAGGACTAAATGCTGCTTGTCAGGAGGTGCTTTGGTTTGAATGTGCACCATTAGTGTGACTGTACAAACATAGTGCAAAGTTTTGGAGTTGTATTTTAAACATATTAAATGCATACAGAGAGAACAGAGAATACAGTGGAGAAAGAGTCCTCCAGGAATAGGCTTAAAGAACTTCATCACAATGTATTCCCATGGAGAGACCAGGAATAAAAGGATTATTTAATATAGCAGAGAAAAGTAAAATAGTATCAGGGTGAAACTAAACAAATGCTAGATGGGCATTTTTTAGCTGTTAGAATATTGGACAAACTATCAAGGGATGTGGTGGATTTCCATCTCATTATGTTTTCAAGATTAGATGCTTTTCTGAAATAGCTGTATACACTTTAGTGTAAAACAAATTACTGTTGTCAGTGTTATGAAATGCCTTAAACTCTGAGTCTTTTAGATGCCTGTTCTGTGCTCCAGCAGACTCAGCAAAACACTTCTTCAGTGCTGAAATGCAGGATTAGATGATAAAGTGATGGAGTTTCGACTCGCATAACTACAGTAGTTTATCACCTTCTCCTTCCCCAGCTGCTAGTTTGAATGAAGAAATATGAAGTTGTATTACTTGATCTAATGAGAGCATTTACTTCCTTTTTACTTCCTCGCTGTGGATGAATGGAGGCTAAGACTGCTTTTCTCATTTTGCATTTTGCTTGGGCAAAGATTTGCAGTTTGCATTTCAAGGCAAGCATGAATCAATCAGGCTGCTAGAAGACATGCTACCTGGGGCTGTCGTCCAAAACTTCAGTAGGAAAAAAAGTGCTGTGGGCTACTTATGTAAAGAGGCTTCTAGAAAAAAATAAGCAACATGTGTAGTCTCTTGTCATCTGCAGTTGAGGTCTTTAGAGTGACTTTTACCTCTTTTTGTTGGAGCTATGCATTTTTGTTTGTTTGTCCTTGTTTTTGTTTTAATTCCATCACTCTTTAGTTCCAGATTGACCAAAGAGCTCAGTATGGCTGTCTCTTGCCCTAAATGAGAGAAGCATGGAAGTTGAATCCTCCATAGATATTAATATCTAAATTAATTTCCCTGTCTCTTGCCCTAAATGAGAGAAGCACGGAAGTTGAATCCTCCATATTAGATATGGAGGATTCCTCTAGATATTAACATCTGAATGAATTTCTCTTTACTGATTTGGTAATCTGGAACTGCTAACATTTGAGTAAAACAGCAAGACTGTGTAGGTCCAGGATTCTTGGCTGTGTAGGTCCAGGGAGGTGAACCTCCTACTCTGTTTAGCCCTGGTGAGGCTGTACCTGAAGGACTGTGCCCAGTTCTGGGCTCCCTAATACAAGAGACACATGAACCTACGGGAATGAGTTCGCCAGAGGGCTGCTAAGGTGATGAAGGATCTGGAGCATCTCTCCTATGAGAAAAGTCTGAGAAAATTGCGACCTGCAGAAGAGAAGGTTGAGGGTGGATCTTGTCAATCTGTATGAACATTTGAAAGGAGGGTATAAAGAGCCTGCAGAAGAGAAGGTTGAGGGTGGATGTTGTCAATCTGTATGAACATTTGAAGAGAGGGTATAAAGAGGATGGGACCTGACTCTTCTCAGTGTTGCCTAATGGTAGGATGAAAGGCAATGGGCACAAACTTAAACACAGAAAGTTTCATCTGAAAAGATGAAGATAGAAAACCTTTTTTTTTTTTTTTCACTGTGAGGGTGGCTGAGCACTGGAACAAGTAGTCTAGAGAATTTGGGGGGTCTCCATCCTTGGAGATATTCGTAGGCCATTGGTATGGGGTCCTAGGAAACTGTAGAAGACCCTACTTGAGCAGGGGGAATAAGTAGATGATCTCTAAAGGTCCTTTCCAACCTCAAATTCTGTGCTTCTGTGTGATTTTGTGAATTTGATGTTGTTTCAGTGCTATGTGGCTGCCCACAGCCTGTATTTCTGTGATTCTCTGTAGAGCTGGTTGAGGTGGTCTTCAAAATCAGACTCTAGACTTACGAAATGCCGTTTCTATTCCTAGCTTTGCTGCTAGTATCTTGAGTCATTCTAGATAACTTAATTCTCTTCGCCTTTGTTTTCCTACCTATAAAAGAGAGATAACATTTTCTTTTCTTTCTTTTGAAATGTGTTTTGAGATGAAAGTGTAGTACTGCCTCAAAAGTCTTTACAATCTTTTATCTATTTTATGTAAATAACTTACAATTATAAAACCATTGCATATGCTTCCAGAACACTAAATGATCTGTTGCCATCTATACAACATCTAGTACAATACATGCTATCACATTTGGAGGTATGAAGAAGCTGAGGCCCCCTATCTTCTACAACTGTGCAGTTGCCCTGATCAATCCCTAGAAAAAGTATAATTATAATTAGCTATGTTTTCCCTCCTCCCTAGTCTCCCTCATCTGAACTGCATCTAGCATAAAATAGCTGCTTTACTTGGGAGGCTCTCCAAAGCTTGTTCCCATCCTGCCTGCTCTATCTCCCTCACTCAGAGAGATTGATTCTCATTTCCAGCTGGGCAAGGATGCAAGGGCCTATTGCTCAGCTGTGAAATTTTATGAAATTTTGTATATTGAAACACTATGAAATTTGATATGTGTTTGTTATTTTGCCAGCAAAATCCTTATTTTTTTCCTAATGTCTACCAAGCATTCAATGGTTAGGCAAATAAGGGTATGAGACTTTGGTCACATCCTACTGACAGCTGTTGAACAATGGCTTATGTGCTGTTATCTCTATCTCTTGCCTATCTCTATCTCTTGCCTTTTGTTTTCACCTCAGTTTGGAAAGTCTTTTGGGCTTGGCTACTTCCTTTTTTTTCATTCTAGTTTTGCTGAATGCCTTCAGCAGTGGGATTCCTGTCCATAACATCAATCCCTAGATGTTATAACAATAGATTCTAATCAGAAGTTGTGTTATCTCAACTTTTCAACTGAGAAATGGGGAGATGGGCTCTTAATATCCTTATCGTCCTTAGAAAAACTCACCAGAGAACACTGGCAGAACTGGAGCCTAAAACCTGATTGTATTAAACTGGAATTTCCCTCATTCCTCTGTGTCTTCGGAGTCATTTTTGTTAATTAACATAATTTGTTTAGCTTTTTCTCTGCTAACTTTTCAGAAATGAGTTTTTGCTCTTTCTTACATATCACTGTGGAATTACCAACTCACTAATTTGTCTGTGCAGAATTTTTCTGCTGAAAATATTGCATGGGTATCAGGAGACCAAATTTTATCTGCAGTAGCTTTTCATTATTAATGATTACTTGTGAGGAGTTGAGGAGATGGAGGTACACTTTAACAATTGATTTTCCCTTTCCTTATGATATCAGTTGATGTTCCCCTGTGGTCTCTCTCATGGACTTTGGCAGATATTGCTCATGCTGTCTGGCTTATCGTCATGGTGTAGTTGGTCTTGCAGCTTCACCAGCTGAGAAAAATATTTCTCCCACTGAAGCAGATGATAAAACTTTAAATGAATTGAAAGAATCCAATATATTGACCACTATTTCTAAATGAACAAG
The DNA here is from genome assembly GCF_000705375.1 of Tinamus guttatus. The sequence goes on along the minus strand of NW_010583015.1, from coordinate 116,002 downwards.
CACTTGCAAAGATAGGTAATGTTTGAGATGCTTTCTCATCAAACCTGAGATAAGACATTATTTGTTTGCTTTCATTTTCCACCCTGAAAGTCTTTACCTTGTTGGGTGGTCTCTATTAGCAGTCGCCATTGCTGTTTCTTGTATGGCTAAAAAAACCATTAGACAAACAAACAAAAAAAATGTGTTCACTGTCTGTAGTGGCCCTTACAAACACATTTTGCCTAAATTATTTATTTCTGTATTCCTTTATCCTACCTAGAAGGATGTTCATTAAACTTTTCAGACATAAGTAATACCAAAGCTGAATCTTGGAGCCTGAATAACCTTACCTCTCCTTTGCAATCAGCCACAAAAGTAAATTCTGTTTCTAATCTGAGCTAGGTAATCCTCACATCCTTTGCTGCAGATCTCTGATATTGTATAATTAATCCTGTCAATGTATAAGAAAATTGAGCATACATTTGGTAGCTTTTGTCAATGAGGCTGAGAAAAATAATTCAATGTTTTGTAATTGGCTGCCCATTTTATATGGGGATATATAGTGAGTGCT
>NW_010583015.1:96036-108329 GCF_000705375.1 Tinamus guttatus | reverse complement strand
TTTTGGCCAAGGCTCTGATCCCTGATTTCACTAGTAAAGGCACTTCTCCTTTCCAATCTTTTTGTAAGTTGCTAAGCACAGAATGATCTTGCTTGTACACAAAACAGCAAGATTGTTTGTGCTTGCATGTATACATATACATATATATATGTACATGTTGCTATATGTATTTAACATGCCTAGGCTGTCTGTAGGACTAACAAGCAAACATAATTTGGAGGAGAGTAACTAAAGAACAAAATGGGTTAGATTCATAAGGATGGAGTGGCTTTTCTTTTTGCTCATATTTGTACTTTTGCATTTCTTAGGTTTATTGTTTCTTTCTTTTTTTTTCTTTAATGCAAGAGAATGTGGCTGCTTTTATGACTGTAGGGAGAAACATGAAGAGGCAGCATCGAGAGTGAGTTACCTATTATGCCATTATGTTTAAGTATTTAAGTGCCTGCAGCCTCTGTGGATGCTGTGATTCCCTGAATGTCAAATCAAATGTCCCAGGAGAAGGCGGAACAAAAGATGACAATGACTGTTTAAAAATGAAAAACCGTTTGTAGGACACATGTTGTGAAGACTGCTTCTCAATCCTCTCACAATTCATCCTGAAGAAAAGCAGAGGATATAAGGCTCTAAATGAGGGGTGTCTCATCCTCTTGAAAGGGAATCCAGGTCTAATTCAGTTTAATGTTTTGAACCTCCAATTTTAAATTCAGATGTACCAGGTGTCAGATGTGTATGGAGATGCAGGAAGATCCCAGAGTTTAAAGGCCATGTTTTTACGGGCCCTTGGGTATTCAGTGTGAAAGAACTATAAATAGTTCAGACATTTCTGTGTTAGCGTAATCACAACTTTTGCGAGGCCTACTAAAATGGATTCAGTGGAGTGTATAAACTCTTCACTTAAACCTAGTCATCACTGGCACAAAGCTTATATATTTCATACTGACCTATGCAGAGATGACCTTCCAGCTGATGGCTACTTCTAGTCTGGTCATTTGGACATGATGAGAGTGTTCCAAAAGTCTTTAGAGAACTGTACTGAGTTCAGTATTTACCTAGCAAATACTTGGTTTCTTATCTTGGTTCCCAGCAGACTATCCTGGAGGGCACCACGGGTATGTCCTGGCACATGGCCAGTGCTCAGGAGAAGTGAAATCCTAGTGTACAGCTCAGATTTATAAAAGTTTGTGTGACCACTAAGCCATAGCGAGCTAGGTCCCCTCACCCGCCGCTAACAGAGACAAATTGACCATCAGCAGCTTCTTCTGCCCACCCCTGTATTTCACCCCATTAGCTGGAACAGAGCAGAATTGCTGAGTTATTTTAGCTCAGCTTGGCAAACAAGATATGTATTTCAACCTGGTGATGTGATTAAGCAGACCTGAGAGAAGGCATGTTGTGAAAGAGGGGTTTCACCAAAAATCAATACTGATTCTGACATCAAATTATATACTGAAGCAGAACATGAACCAGAATAAACCATTTCTAGTGTTCAATAAGCAAACATCTACAGTGACTGGTAATGAAAATTGGTCTAATAATTTCAAAAGCATGCATACCAACTATGTTATCCCATGTCATATCTGCTAAAATGTGCTGAATAAATGTAACTTTCATTGGAAATTCTCAGCAAAATCTTGTTAAATGTTTCCAGTCAGATTCACACTATTTATTTACTCAATTTAACTGCCCACTGGTAGAGAATATTTGATGTTTTCATCTTTCTGATAAATTCTACTTTAAGCTTTGATGAAAATTGTAACTTCCCAAATTATCGTCGTTGCTCATCTGTCGCGCAAGCAATTCCTTTTTTGTTGCATTGGTGTGTTCCTACCTTTGCTGGGTTTGGAGTACTGTGATTAAAATAACAATGGATATCAATTGTGGCAGCCTTCTGATTAAAACTTGTGGCAAAATGTTACTATTCACCTTCTGATTACTTAGTCAAGTGCTATCATTCCTCATAAATACTAATATTTACAAGATTTTTTTTGTCAGTTGAATAGCTGTAACAAAGTTAAGTTTTACATTGATTATAGCTCTACAGATATCCAATTGATTATTATTTTATTCTTGCATTGATATGCATATATTCTTCAGTGCCTCTGAATACGCTATGCAGTATGTAGTGTCCAAATTTGACACAGGAGTAATACATGCAGTAATATCCACTGAAATGTTCAAAGAGCAATATTCATCGTAGGCTCTATATTGACAAGATATCAAAGTACTCCGCAGTGCCTCATAGGCAGCAAATTGGTGATTTCTGCTTAGTATTTGTCATTCTGTCTGAGTAAGATTTTGATTAACTATAATATCTCATCTAGAGTTTTTAACACTGAGAAGTTCAGAATGCCTAGCTGTATTTTCTGAATGCTGTAAGGGAGTTCATGAAAACCACAAGATAAATAATCCTCAAGGGCTAAGTCAATTAAAATATGACTGATTTATTGCTGTTGTACATATTGGGGGAACTTATGAAGAAGAGTTATTTAATATTCATTTTAGGGAGAATTCAAGATTAAATTAATGATATAGCTTCTTAGTCTTGTGCCATGCTAACTTATATACTAAAGCTCCCTGTTCCAAGTTGTGCAAATAAAGTTTTTGCACTTTTCAGGGCTTCCCTATCATGAGGGAACTTTATTTACAGCAACTTGCCTTTAGTCTATGTAGGGCATCAGTCACCTCTGGGTGAATCCAGGATTCCCCTTTCAGTGCCACTAGTCAAAAATATGGGGCTTCTAAGACCTGTAGCTGAGATTGGAAAATAAGGGTGGAAAATAAAAAAGCAGATCTTTCTGGTCATTTAGTATGGTTTCTATACAATAATTACATAGGTGATAAGGGGAATAAAAAGAGAATAAAAAAAATGTTACAAGCAGCTGGGAAAGTGTGGAATAGAATAGAAATTAGAAATCAACCTTAGCTACGGAAGTTTTAATTATACTGGATATAAAGTATTATATGTAATTATAACGGGAAAAACGTATTACTTCAGATCTATGTTTGCTTTCGCTCATGTCAAACATTATCCAGATGGTATAGTGAATTTTATCTAATTACCTCCTCTGTTTTTATCTGTATTCCTTGCAGTTCTTTTATATATATATATATATATATATATACACACACACATGCATGTATTTATACATGCCTTTGTTTTTTAGCCTTAATGCTATACATTTCTCACCACTGAAACCATTTCTGAGATCATAAACTTAATTTGTCCTTTTTTAAATGTATTTGCTATGTCTGCTAATTTCAGATTTAATGGCCAGAGTGCTTTACAAAAGAATATTACCTATAAAGAATGTTGCCTATTATAAATACCACTTTCTGATCCTGCAATATGAAGGATTACAGTTATAATTCATATATATATATATATGTATATGATATATATATATTAAGGTGTGATGCTGTAAACCAATACACTTTTCTTATACCAGCCTAAGATACATAAAATTATCTGGCATATACTTTAAAGGGAAGGTTTATGAGAGTCAGGGAAAAGGATTCTTAAAGAGATTTGATAAACTAAGAGTAAATTAGTCTATTTTGTACCAGGGGCATCTTAGGCATTCAGTGCAAAGGGCAAGCAGTTACACTAGGCAGGGAAAGGATTGTTGAGGCTTTCTGTGGGAATGGGTTATCTTTGGAAGCACAGGTTGCAGTGTTGGAGAGACACGAACCTAGAGCGCTTATTCACAGTCTCCTATCTTTGCAGACTTTACTTTTCAGTACTCACAAAAGAAAGAAACTCTTTGTATTAGTGTCTCAGGATTCCCACTAGTCAATCCATGTAATGAACACCAAGAGAAAAGAGTGAAAATAGAAAAACTACATGAGCACATGATTCATCTCATCATTAACTTTTCTCGTCATTTCCATTAGAATGAAGAATTTTAATCTTCCTGCAAAATCTAAATCATACTTTTTTCTTTTCTCCTGCCTGGCTATCTCCTAGCACACACAATATAATCTATATTTTCCTTTGGCTCTGTGAGTTGATACACACTCTATCAGGTGATGGCATCAGCATGAGAACTGAGTATATGTAATAAAGTAAAGTATATGGAGAACACTTCTCCCACCACTGAAATGCATCCAGCAGCTATCTGAAGGAGAATCAATCAACAATTTGAACACTGTATATAGCTCATAATAAGAAGTAAAAATAAGTGTAACTGGCAGGAAAATCAAGTGATGAAATTTGAATTTTAAATCAGTATTACCCAGGACACCAGGATCAAAACTCCTACTTTTTCACAAAATGCAATTGACTTTTTTTTTTTTTTTTTAGCAAAGACTGTGTCCAGAATGATGATGCTCTCCTTGTCTTGAGCTCATCAGGCAGCAGATCAACACTGATTAGAGGGAAGGCTTCCACCTACTGAACAGAGGTCATCACTATCTGTATTCCCACAGCTATTCTTGGGGATCTTTCTTCTTTCATGATCACTCCTTTGCAGCTGGGAGATGCATCAGAGAAGGGGCCCGTTATTCAAAAATGCCGTTTTACACAGCCCAGCCGCATTGGTGGTAGTATGTCTTCTGAAGGAACAGTGGGAAACTAGTGCTGAAATCCCAGAAATCCTTCTAGCTGTTCTCATGGCAACTTTGCTGGGGCTGTAATGGAACTTGACATTTCCCAGAACCTCTGGGCTGTGCAGCCACTAACACAATAGCTCCAAAGCTAGGGATTCTGGACCTGGATAGTTCTGCTTACTTAGGCAAAGCTGTGATTGATCTAATAAGTCTTCTCCAATGCAAATGCATGGAGGATCTCCAAGGTAATGCCACCAGACAGGTTTGGCAGGATGCAGCAAGCTGAGACTTTTGCACCAGAGTTAGCAAGTGCTGCTGAAGCTCAAATAAATCAGAGGGGGTCTAATGTGATGACATTACAAACGTACCTGAGCAAGATGACTGAACAGCCCTGTTGACTATCACATGACTGAATTCAGTTGTATAGCACTTTCATGCTGGTGCATACTGAAGGTGTATGCACACTGAGCATACGTTTCAAGACTGGAATGATACAGCTGTCCATAATTTTTAGCTAGAGCAGCATGGCTAAATTCTAGTGCAACACCCTAAAAAATTACTCTTTAATGTATAACAAAACAAAAAGATTCTTATATAGGTAAAATAAAGTACTGCCAGACAACCACAGTGAATGATTAAGGCTTAGTTGAGGCTTTTAAAAACAGATAAAGGTCAGACCAAGGAATTAAAATCAATGCAAGCAGCATGATTCCTGGAATTATTCCTAAAGCTGAATTGCTTCAAAATCAAAAACACTAGACCCCATAGGCACTTCGGTGATGCCAATTATTACACAATCACAGAATCACAGAGTGGTTGAAGTTGGAAGGGACCTCTGGAGATCATCTAGTCCACCTCCCCTGCTCAAGCAGGCCCCTTGTCCTGTCACTGGCCACCACTGAGAAGAGTTTGGCCTCATCCTCCCTACATTCTCTCCTCAGCTACCTATACATATCGATCAGATCCCTTCTCAATCTTCTCTTCTCTAGGCTAAGGAGGCCCAGCTCGCTTAGCCTTTCCTCACACGATAGATGCTCCAATCCCTTAATCATATTCGTGGCTCTACGCTGGACCCTCTCTAGAAGCTCCATATCCCTCTTGTCCAGGGGAGCCCAGAACTGCACCCAATACTCCAGGTGCAGCCTCACCAGAGCTGAGCAGAGGGGCAGAATCCCCTCCCTCGACCTGCTGGCAACGCTCCTCCTGATGCAGACCAGGATCCCATTGGCCTTCTTGGCCACAAGGGCACATTGCTGCCTCATGGTTAACTTGTTGTCAACCAGGACTCCCAAATCCCTCTCCACAGAGCTGCTTTCTGCAGGTCAACCCCTAATCTGTTCTGGTGTCTGGTGTTATTCCTCCCTACATGCAGGGCCTTGTCCCTGTTGAACCTCATGAGGTTCCTCTCTGTCCAACTCTCCTACCTGTCCAGATCCCTCTAAATGGCAGCACAGCTCTCAGGAGCGTTGGCCGCTCCACTCAGTTTAGTATCATTCACAAACAAAGTGCCCTTGTGAGGGTGCACTCTGTCCCCTTGTCCAAGTGATTGAGGAACAAGTTGAACAGTACTGGGCCCGGTACTGGTCCCTGGTGCACACCACTGGCCACAGGGCCTCCAACTAGACTTGGCCCCATTTATCATGACCCTAATAAATTCATATGTAAGTGTCTCTGGCAGCTGGTCCAGACCTATGTTCTCTCCAGTATGCAGCCTCCAGGTTTCCCAGACAGCGTTCCCCATGGATCAGGATTCTCTTGGCTCTGAGTAGGTTACTGAGAGTCCTCTTCCTCTCACTTCCCCTCATGTACCTTTGCATCCTTTCCTCACGTATTCTAATGCTTATATCCATCTGTATTCTTCATCACAGGTCTTCATTGTGCTTTTATGCTCTTGGCATTTTGGCTTATCATCCTAAATTCTGGTTCATCAGTCTTTTTAAATGGACTTTTGAAAATTCCTTTGGAAAGGGATGTGTGCATATGTAAATTCAGTGACTTGGCATCACTTAGGTCTTTTGCCAGAAGGAAAGCTTTACACATGTACTTGTCTCAACTTTATTCTCCATCCATAAATACACATGAAAAATGGTTTAGAGAGCTTAAGACCAGGAGGGCTTATAAGAAGACTGTTTCCTTAAGAGAGAAATAGATGCTTTTAGGGTGTTACTTGTCTGAATAGGCATTTAAAAGTATCTGTTTCTCTCTGTTATGTTTCCTAAAGCCAGCAATTTACCCTGGACTAAAATGCTCTTGTATTTCATGGAAGTATATTTCTCAGAAAGGTATTCAGTCTTGAAAGTATTGGGCAATAGAGAACCCATCACTTTGGCAGTGTGTTTCAATGGCCACTCACCTCCTCTATTAAACCATTCCATGTTTCCAGTGCAAAGCTGTCTGGCATTAGTTTATGGTCTGTGGTTTCTGTTATGGCTTTTTTCTACTATATTAAACCCTGCATTCAAGTCGCTGCTCAATCATCAGATTAAAAATCACACATCTTGAGTTTTTTAGCCCTTTACTGGAAGAAAGTTGGCTTTTTGTTTTGTTTTGTTTGTTTCCTGGCTTTGAATCATTTCTTTCTTTTCTTTCTTTAGGTCCCTTGTCCTACAACATCCTTAGTAAAATGCAGCCACTCACATTACTGTTACGGTACTCTCTACTGAATTAAAATCTAGTCTGGATTGCCCTTTGCTATTCTTTGGATCTCTTGCTATTCGAATGTATATCCTGGGCTTAAATTTCTTTCTTTCTTTTTTTTTTTTTTTCGCCACAAGCCCTCTCTCCTTTCTACTGTTTTCTGGTATGCAGTTCATCTTTCTGTAGAACTTCCTTATTATCTTTATTCCTAAACACATAAATTATTTATGCTAAAACTATATTGAGTAATTTCATCTGCATCGTGAGTTCACTTGTGCTTTCTCTATGATCAGCAGAGAGAAATAGACACTTTTAGGGTGTTGCTTATCTGATCTATCATAGGCATCTGAAACTGCCTGTTCCTCTCTGACAACAGAATGTAGAACAACTAGCTCACATACCCACCAAGCAGGCAGCTGTATTTGAGCAGATGAAACTCATTCCTCTTGAGTGAATGGACCTAAACAGCTCCATATGATGCCCTGCCTTCATTATTTCTCAACCATGCCCTCCCTTCTGTCATCCAAAATTTTCATTAGAAGCTCTTATATACTTCAAATCATTTAGTGAAATGATTCAGTAGTGCAGGACATGCTTCTGTAGCTACAAGGCTACATTAGAAACATTCCCATGCAAATCATGTTACTCCACTGTTGACTACTTTTTAGATTTGTCATCTAAACAGTTCCTTGCCTGATAAATCTACGCTTTTATGCCATTTAATACTGCTAATTTTTTCATGTGGTTCCTATCTAATGGTTTTTCAGCAATGTAAATATTTTATATTTGACAGTTACTATTGTCAGCCAAATTGGTACACTCATCACAGGATGCTACTAAGTTTAGAAAGACTCAATTTCCATAAAAATTAGGGCAAGTACACAGTAACATCTTAATTTCTATTGAACTGGAAATCTTTGTTTTCTAAAGATCTTCATATTCTAACTTTCTGAAGAAGGACTATATCTTATGATATATTTTTTATGAACTCTCGTATGCTTACTGTGCAGTTTTATATATTCCATTATAAAATTCCTAACAGATTAACCCAAATATTACTTACAGACATACCTTAAGGATTTAAAATCAGAATGAGCATATTTTATTAGTTGCTTGTTGCTGAATATAAGACTGTATAAGATAAACTTTCTTATCTTTTCAGATAAGAAAATTTCTGTATATTTTTTAATAGATAAAACATACCTTACAGGTTTAGCAATATAAATGTAGATTTAAAAGTGAAACTTTTTTTTTCATTGGTAAGATCAAATAGTCATCCACTGTACTTTCTTAAAATCATGGACTGGTTCAGTTATTCAGATCATTTTTTCATTTTTAATTTGTGCATTGGCTTTGAATTGGAAAGCTATGCAGACCTAATTTCAGCTTTACTTTGTTTTTGTAAAAAGATTAAATACGCATATTTAATTGCTTACTGTTCAGTAGTTTCATTTCACATTTTCTCCTGCTGCATGACATTTCAGTGGCTGTTACAGAATTTTAAAAGCCAATAAAAATATTACTGTTATATTATGAATATATACAAATTAATTTGCCTTAATGGCCAGTCCTTGATCTATTTCTCAGATACAGGCTTTTGGATTTTATTCCTTCTTTCAGACATGGAGCTTATCATCCACTTCTGAGAAGTGCTTTTACAGGATATGACACAACCACGGTTTCCATTTTCAAGACTGGCATATATATGTATGTATATACATATATATTCTGTTTCAGTATTGGAATTTTAGAAAGATTTTAGTTTTACATATCATAAAACCTCAAAATTGTTCAGGTTCAAAGGGCCTGTAGAGGTTCCTGTCCCAACCTCCCATTCAGAGCAGAGCAGATCTCATGTCTTCGCGCAGGTGGATCTTGAAAACTTCCAAGGACTGAGATCCTATAGCCTCTCTGCACGCCATTTTTCAGTGCTTAATATCATCCTTGTTTTAATTGATGACTGCTTTTTCTTCTTCTCCCACCCCACACCTCAGTGAAGAGTCCAGTTCCATCTTCTTGGTAACCTCTACACAGGCATCTACCTCTGGAAGATCCTCTACACCATCTTACACTGTTCAGGACCTGAATGCATTGGTTTCTGTACTTTGCAGAGCACCTCCTTCAAGCTTCTTTTATTTGAATGAGTTTCACATACTTTCCCCCTGAGTTGTGCTACAGAACAGTTATTTTTATTACTTTTGATTTTATTAAGTCAAACTATGTGTCCTTGGTACCTACAATATTTTAAACGAGACAGTTTTTTCAGGTCCTAAATTTTATTACTCATCCTTTCACACAGCGCCTAGTCATCATGCTCTGTTGTTCAAAACTGCTTTCTGCCTAAATAAGCTTAATAGCTTTTGGCAGTGAAATGTTAATTAGGCTTGCAATAATTGACCTTTGGGCCTACAAAATGGAAGTAGGTGCATATATGTAAATTAAGCTTTATAAATGAGCAGAATGCCAATAGCATTTAACACTTACTGTACATCCTCTGTGTCTCTTAAATGTGTTTTGTTCTAATAAAGCAGCTGTTTTATTTAGGCTCACTTGAAGTAATATATCCAAAACACAAGTATCTTTATTAAAGTTAGTAGATGCTTAGCTCCAATTTTAATATTTGTAAACAAAAATATGATTTTCTGGGACTGTCTCCGCAATTTTAGAGTGGCATCACCATTTAACCTAGGTAAAATTGCTTTTATAGGGTAATTTAGATGGCAGTGGATGTAAAGAAGGGATTCTTGGTATTGCGCTTTTTTCATGTTTATGTTTTTTTGAAAAAATGGATGGAACATTCATTATTGTGCTTGCGGGAAGCTAGTGTTCTTCCTTGTAGCATGGGAAATGTTTTCTTCTGGAGATATGCAAACAGCTAAACCTGTGTGGAAGCCTTCTTGCTAGGCTCTTGTGGGTGTGCTCTATAAAACTCTTCGGCATTATTGTGATACCACCTTTGTGCCAAGGGTTCCAATAGTTTGGGGGTTTATTCCACCATGGAAGAGATTGGGATAGCAAACAGGCAAATCTATAAATTCATTAAACTAATTATTCCAAAACATGAGGCTGTATCCTGCGCAGATCTAGTATCAATTGGCATTTAAATGTTGTCTGCACCAAGGAGGTGCCCTTTGTCTTGCAGGGACGATGAGACTCTACTGCAGTGAAGGGATTTCTGATTCTTCATACTGTCGCTTTCTGACAAGATTTCTATAGCCCAGCTAGGGCTGCCTTGTTTCAGGTGGAGCTCTGTGGCTATATTAAGGCGCTTCCATCCTTCATTTCTCTGAGCACCTTTTATTTCTGCTGTTGAAGTAGTTTACATTTTCCCAAAAGTCAGCGAGTCCTGACTCTAATGCTGGTCACTGAACTCCAGAGCTCAGCAATGTTCATAAGAATTAGCATTACCTGAGCTGCTCTCTTTTTAGAAAAGTCTCTAATAGACCTGTACACTATGCTGAATGAACACAGAAGGGAATATACAAAGTCCCACAACACGGATGACATAAGTTTCTAGCTTTAGCAGTGCTTTTATTTCTACTCTACATCATGTACAAGAACCTGACTTTCAGTCATCTAGCAGTTGAGGGAAATGCTGCATGTGCTTTATAAATATTTGACTTGCCACTCTTTCTCTGAGGAGACCTTGGCTTGCTTGAGAAGCAGTGGTGTGTGCTCATTAATTTGCTCATGTTTCACAATGGTATTCATTAACTGTTAAAAAAAAATCTAAAACTTTATTCACACAAACAATTCTTTGTGCAGGAGCCTGTCTATGACTTTTTCTGCTTCTTGGTTTTATGTTTATTTAGCAGAATATAATGTATGCAAATGATCTGTCATTGTTTCCTAATTTTGGCAAGATTGTCAGAAAAATTTGCATGCCACTATTTCCAGTGACTCAGAACAATGCCCTAAGGGATGAGGTTTATATTTCTTCATCTGTAATTTTCTTCTATCACAAAATTTTACAAATATCTTGCTATGCCAGGAAGACATGATTACTAATGGTGCTATTGTAGAAGCATATCTTTAAGGGATATAGACTCAATAAATGAAAGTTGAGGATGTTTTCTGATTTTAAACTCAGATTCTTAAAAAACTCTTAAAAAAAACAACAAAAAAGTATTCAGTAGTTACACATAATGTATAATGTATATGTATACTTTTAATGTATAATTTAATTTCTTTAAGAATCTGGTTAGCTGATGTGTTGCTGTGTATGTTATCTGTCGTCTTAATTAAGAAGACCAAGAGGCAAAGTTCGGGGAGATGGAAAGTTTTCTATCTATGGCTACATGCATTAGCTTTATAGTGATGAATTGTCCAACAAAAAGCATGTTACCAGAGAAAGACTTAAGCCTAGTCTTTCAAACTGTTTTTTTTTCTGAAAAATCATAATAATTTGGGCTGAAGGGGACCTCTCAAGGTTATCTGGTCCAAAGTAGGTCTGCTCTGAAGTTACTTCCAACTTAGATCATGTTGTTTAGAACCTTATTCAGTCAGTTTTTGAATGACAGATGGATGCTCCTCAATCTCACTAGGCAACCTGTTATAGTTTTGGACCATCCTTTTGGATTTTTTATAATGTATAATTAGAATTTCCCTTGCTGCAGTTTGCATCCGTTGATCCTTTGTCTTTTCACTCTTCGCTTTTTGTCAGAAATCTCTCTCTTTCTTTTCTATAACCTCCTATCAGTTAGTTTAAAGTTAAGTTCCCTGCTTCTTTTCTCCAGACTGTATAAACACAGCTCTCATGGCAAATTTTCATGTGCTCCAAGCTTTGTTCCAAGGTGGTGACCTTCCAGTGGACTTGTTCCAGTAGGTCAATATCTTTCTTGTACTGGGAAGATAAAAGTTGGAATATGATAATAGTGACCACATATGTCTCATAAATACCACGCAGGGAGAATGGTCAAAAGGTTGATATAAAATCTGCTGAAATGAAGGTAGATTAGTTACTAGTCGAGAGAAGCTTAATTAAATTATTATGAAATATACTGCAACATTTTCATGTTGCAATTCTCCATTAGTGAAAGAAATGTAAGAAATTCTGCCATTGTAAGAAACTCTTGATTATTGGTCTGATGGTAATAGATAATGTTGATCTC
>NW_010583015.1:30206-94435 GCF_000705375.1 Tinamus guttatus | reverse complement strand
ATGCAATAGCCCTTAGGGAGCTTTATTTCTCCTGAAGACTGTCAGACTCTTCTCAAGCATACTACAAAAGGGGTAATACAAGAGTGGTTTTGCCACTTCAAAGAGCATGTGAGATATTTTTTTTTTATGTGCAGTCTCCCCCAAGTCTGTGTTTTAAGGCTTTTGTTGAATTCTTTGACAAGTCGAGTGTATCTCATCTTCCCTGAAATATCCAAGGGCACGTTGAGAGCTTCAGCTCAAATGTAGGACTGATGCTGTGGAAGTCAAGCTGGAAGTCAGGAACCCAATGAATCCAATCTTTAGACCAAGCTGCTGAGTCACTTCTCTCTCTGCACCGAGACAGACTGCTAGAGGTCCTTGAGCGATATAGCTCCAAGGTCATTATGGTCACAGACCCATTAAACTGCGGGAGTTGAAGCAATCAGCAGTCACTGCACAAGTAACTCAATTGCTAGAAGACATACTAAATTGGCTAATTTATTAGAGCAGCAATAGCAATGAAATTTCCTTGACTATAATTTTAAGGAGTGACAATGTCTCTTGGAAAGCACTTGAGAAAACGTGCATTAAGATAAATCTGAGTGATAACATTATCCATGAGGAATAAGATAAGCTTTGCAGTCAGTTCTCCCATAAGTAGAAGATTCATCTGTCCCAGCTCCACTCTAGCAACGCAGTTCTGGGCAGCCACATCTTTCTCCCATAGTACAGGAATGCTTTAATTTCTAAATACTTTATTGTTAGAAGCCATCCATTTCTCTTGAGTATACTTTGGAAATAATGATTAGTATTTACAAAAAGAACACATCAGCTTTCTTATTCCAAGAAACAAAGGTAATATTTCCAAGCACTAGGGGAAAAAAAAAAAAAAAAAGGTAACATTTCTACAACTTGCTGATATGGGTAGTTTTAGGATATTTGTAGAAAAGTTGGAGCTGAACTGTTTCCTATCTACTGTTTAATTACTTTTTCCACTCTCTAGCCTCATTGCCATGAGTAATGTTCTTACTAAACTCAGAAAAAAAAAAGCCCTAATGGATCATAATGTGTAAACATGCCTCATTAATTACCAATAAAGCCTGTTTAGATTTTTTTTTTCCTTTTGTGAAAGGAAACCATACCAGTTATGTGTTGCAGCTAAACTAAGAGTGAGATTAGAGTTTTACACTAAGAAATAGAATGTCTATTTTCATGGTGCCTATTGTGATTTTCCCTTCTCTACTTAAAATAAACTTCTCTTAATGTGAGTATCTAAATACAGAATCAATTGCCTATACTCAGTTACTTAAGTCTGAAATGAATTTGTGGAATGTATATAAAGTCTGTCCTTTATTTTTATAAACTAGTAGATATTCTTAAATAGAAAGGAAACAGGAAAACTCCCAATTCACAACAAACCAACTGACCAAACAAACAAAACCCAGACACAGTTATAGTTGGCTTTGATGCTTTCAGTATAAATTTTGTATTTGTTAACCAGGTTCTTCCTTACTCACTCTTGCTGTCTCTCCTTCATACATTTTTCTCAGGTGATTAACAAAACATTTTACTATATTCAAATTAGAATGAATGTTTCATACATTCAAATTAAACTGCATTTTTCTTTTAATTAAATCAGAAGTGCTCCAAAATAAATAGTTCTTCTGCCTTTACATTATCTTTTACTTTGAAATCCAACAGAAATAGTTATCGATAATAAATATTTTTTCCGGCTTTGTCACTTTGAAAACGACAGTCTCTAAAGTCTATGTTTATTTTTAGATTCATATTGTTTAAAATATTTGGGTTCCAACTATTTCTATCACAGCAAATATAAGGAAAATGATTAAAAGAAATTCATAGCAATCACAGGAAAAAAGTCAGATTTTTCACCAGCAACATAGAAATATTTTATGGAAGCTGAACTGGAGATCAAAATCAATAGGATTAGTTATGAAAAAATAGTATTTTAAATCAGAACTACCTGAAATCTAGGTAGATTTGGTGTAAGTAAGTTACCTGGAAATGACAGTTTTCTCAGAGTATTTCAGTCTCTTCGTGAGGCTACATGCCTTGTCCCTCCTTGGGCATGTGACAAACCAATTACAGGTTTCTATTTCATATAACACGATTTGCCTTCCCTCAATGCCACTGATAAAAGGAAGATAATGTAGAGGTTTGAGGCCATGAATCTTTCTAGGAGCCTTGATTTGGTCCATGGGTCACAGGATAGACATCCTTGAGTTGTCTGTAATGTTCATTAAAGTGTAAATTGACTTGTTCCTAACAGTCTTGAAGCAGATGCAAACACTTCTGTTTATGGACTGTGATAATATAGGCAAACATTATGAATGGAAAAAAGCACCTAAATACTTCTTTGACTAAAGATGTTGTCCTACTTAATACAGGGCACGCTCAGGGGTATAAGGTGAACTTCAGTTCAATTTTAGTATTATATAACAGTAGGCGTCATGAAGATGAGACCAACAGGTTTCATTTTATCTAAAATATCAGTGTACCTCCTGCAAAGATGCTTTTGAAGGACACTGACTCAGGTGGCCTGAATTTGCCTCTAGCGCTCCTGAAAACTTCCTGCATTAATTAGAACAAGTCATTTAGACCATCTGAGCAACTGAGGCAGTCTCCTGCTCGTATGTGGTACTTACTGCCTTGTGTATCCTTATCATCTGCGTGATTCTTGTCCTAATTCCGCAGCCTGCAGCTGCTCCAAGTCCCTTTTGCAACACACATTTATTCCTAGCAAGATCATTTGGGTAAAATACGAAAGCAAGCAAAGGACTTGTGGTCACCTGCAACCTGAAAACAGAGCAGAGGTACCGGGCTCTGCATCCAGACTTTTGAAAGTGCAGGGCACAATGTTTGTGTCATCTATTTAAATTCAATTCTGCAGAATAAATGACCCTGCTTCTTTATTCCTCTCTCACTCTTGCTCTCTTCTGCAGTCCTACCATAATAGACCCGAATGGGCCCTATGGGTGGTAGCTAAGATGTGAAAGAAAAGATTGTGGTTATTCTATTGTAGAAGAGGTTTTGCTGAAGACATTTAAAATGCTTTATAAAAACTTTTATTAAGGAATAAAAACTTTTTCAGTCTAGCTTGTTTCAGACCATGCTTAGAATTTTTAAAGTGTTTTGTAATGCCCTACAAGGATGAAACCTGGTAGTAAACCAACAGAATAGCTAGTAAAAGCAGAAAGGAACCAGGAGGTTACCTGTTTTTTCACTAAAATCTTTCAGGAAGTAGAGGTGGCAAAGGAAAAGGAATAGGTAGCACCAGTTATGTGAGACTACAAAAACTGTAACTAATGCATAGATATCGTACTTCTGCCAAATATATGACTAAGTGCAAGCTCAAAGAACCAGCACAAGAAATAAATAATTGAGCCGAAGGGTATAGTTGTACAAACTCACTCGCTTCAGCAGGGACACAGTTGATTTAATGAGGACAAATATTCTCCTGCTATCCTCAGTCTTAAAATTTAATACTTAACTTTTGAGCTTTATTACAACAAAGGACAGATATTTCTGAATATTATATTAGCATCAGTTTTGATTAAAAGAAGGGCAAATTGGATACTATTAAAAGATTTTTCAAAATTTGAGGTAACACTTCCATGATGGGCTGTCTGGGATTCTGCCTGGTTTCCGAGTTTTTATTTAATTTTGAAAGCTTTTACTGAGAAATGAGACAGTCCAAAGGATATTAAGAGTCAATACATTCCAAAATCTGAAAGACAACCCAGGATTTCTAAATATTACAACTCATTTTGTTTCATTAGATGTGGCGAAACTTAACTGGCAAAGTGTCTCAACCCACAGTTGTGCTGATTCATGCAAAGAATAAGTTTGTTAATTTTATCAGCTGTTCAATTATGACAAGAAGAAAAAGTCTAAGATTTTGCAGTCTTAAAGACTTTTAAATGTGCTTTTGAAACAAAAGAGTAGCTCATTTTTCTTTTCTATATATTTTTTACATTCACAAATATAAAAAGGTGCTAAGTAGAATCCTTTTATTATTCTAGAAAGAATGTTTGTACCTTATACCTCTTTTTTTTTATTTCAGTTGATTGAATAATGATGACTCTTCAACTTATTCTTCTATTTTCCTGTCTGTCTCACTCATTTTACTGGAAAAAAATGACCTGTATTTCTTACATCATGCTAATAATATGTGTTTCCTCCATTGTGAGTGCATAGAAACTGAATGAAAGTGATGGTATTGGGGTTATTACTACCAATTAGTGTCAACTCCGTGTGGAATTAGAGAATAACAGTGAGAGAGGTACAGTATTACCTTCTACTGTTTAAAACTCGTCTGTTTCTTCTTTCTTTCTTTGAAGGCTGAGCTGGTTTCAAGATGGGCATCAACTCCACTGATTTATTATATTCCATACACTTGCTCTTTCTTGAACTTCTTGTGTTTTAGCACTATTACAGTTCAACGTTAAAAATATGAAGGGAGCAAAAATCTTCCAGGTGTAGTTACACTCTATGTTTTAGTATGAGGAAAGAAAATTTAATCTAATTTATATATGTACAGTAGGTCAGACTTTAGAGAGTTAGTGACATTTTCTAGAGTTAGTGACATTTTCTAGGATTTTAATAAATCCCAGTAATGTAATTTGATAAGCAACTCTCTGAGTTTTTATTCAAACTAGAATGTATCCTTTATAGCAGAAGCAGCCCTTTCTTGAACGCTCAGCTGCAGGGCCAGGAATCTGGCAGGAAATTAAGAATAGGAGTGGTTTGTGTTTCTTGTATAAAGCAAGATGCATGTGTCAAGCAATAGATGAGAAACCATCACAGCTGTGAGGGAAGCTGTGAGTATGATTTAAAAATGGTGAATTAAATAACCATTATCTATTTTAGTTTGCAACATCCTTGTGTCACTGTGACACATTCAAAACATCCTAAATTTGTATTTCAAACTGAGACATGGAAGGAATTAAAAAGAAAAAAAAAAGTAAATGATGGAGAAAATAAATGAAAATAATAAAAATAGTCATTTCTGTTATGTGAAAATACTGTGTTGTTTACACTATTATCATAGACGTAATTTTTACATTGAATCCTTATGGTTCAATAGAGAGTCATTCTCCCAAATATTTTTGATTTATTTTCAAACACTGCTATGGGATGTTTAAGCATGCCAAGTAAACAGACCATTCTCTAGACCTTGCAGTACTCCTAGACTTATTGGGGGTAGTCAACAAGACCAAGATTTACCACCCACTTTCTCCAGTGCTGCTGTTTTGGAAGTCATTGCCTGTATCCGTAAAGTGTGGCCAGTCTGTATGACTATAAGGTGGATGTGGAAGTTCCTAACAGGTTGTTTTATGTGTGTGTGTGTGTGCGATCCTGTGTATAGATACACCTATAGATACACACCCCTACATGCCAGAATTTTTACTTTCTGCAGAGAATCATTTTTTCTCACCTACATCTTCTAGTAAGCTGTAGCTTTTTCAAGTCTTTCTTCATCCCACATAATGCTATTTTCATGAGATGCTCTGATGACTAGACAGATAGAAAAAAAATCTACACAAGCCATCTTTGTCTTTTCGGACTTGATACATATTTCTTATCAAAACACATAGCAAGGCAGCTCATCCTTTCTCGGATGTCTAATCAGAACATAAATATTTCTGGTACTAGCTAGTAATCATATTAGTTTGCAGTCTCATAAGATCTTAAAGCATTTTTAGACAGGGAATTAGTCATTGTTTTTATTCATGTACGGCTTAGGGTAACAGCTGACCTCTCCAATGAAATTATAGTCTCTTTTTGGGATGACCATTACTTTCTTTTTCCCTGAAAAACCTTCTCTTTTAGATCTTAACAGCAGTGCAATCAAATCAGCACTTTCATTCTATTCCATGAAGCCTAAGTAATAGGCCATACTTTATTCTATTAAAAGAAAAAGAAATTGAAAAATCCATGTAACAATTGGAAAAAAAAATGCAACAACTCCCTGCCATATGCTGCTGACTATTTTCTGTCAAGTAGCACACATGTCTCTATAGATTGAACATCAGTGTGATGGAAGGTGCAGTTATTCTTTTCTACCACAGACTGTTTACAATGGAGTTCTTTTTATAGTTAAATCACTATGTTCTATAAAAATCGCTTTTTTCAAGGCCAAACCATAAATGGTATACTCTGGCATTTGATACCCTTGCCTCACAATGTTGGATAATTGCTTCTGACTGTATCTTTTTTTCCATCTCTTTCTTCTATTGACCATTCAAAACTTTTTTTTTCTTTTTTTTTTCCTTTCCTTTCTTTTTCCTTTTTTATTTTTTCCTATAATGCTGCCACTCATGTACAACGTTCCCAAACACTTTAACTTATGATTTTCTGATAGGTAGTGGATAAGATACAGAGGCAGAATCACACATTTCATGACAGTCAGACCTGTCTATTCAGGCTCTTTGGCAGGCAGCAGTAAAAGAGTGAGCAAACTAATGATTCCAGCACTTTGTGCCCAATTCATGCCATAGATTGCAGCAACCCTTAGCATCACTTAACTCAAGCAGCTGTAAAGCTGAGATCTTGCAGGAGCAAATCAACAACAGGGCTTACCCTTGGTAAATTAATGCTCATGAAACTCAAGAGTGGCTCCTTCAACAGAACTGACTCACTAGGAAAAAGTGCTGGTATCATTAGGATTTGACAGCTGCCCCTTGTCCCTACAAATGACTTGGCCCCGATAAGATAGGCCACTACTCTAAAATTTATGACATACAGATACAATGCAAGGGAATATTCTGAATTGTAATGCTGCAAAGTTTTTTTTTTTTTTTCTAATTCATTCATTTAAGGATTGTAGATTGCATACGCCAAAGAACACAGATAAGGGGATATCCACTGTGCTTTATTTAAGTATTTCTGAGTTAGCAAAATTCCATGTTTTGGCTTTGAGATTGTGCCTCGGCATATAATCTATTAATAAAGGAAGGAGCTCAATGAAATTTTATCTGTTAGTAATGTTTTTAAGGCACACATTATCAGGCAAATCTTCATCTTAACTTGCATTCTGATATTCTTTGAGAGAAAAAATAGAAATGTTTATAACAGGGAATGCTTAGCTTTACTTGGTTAATAAAGCTGCTCAACTGATTTTTTTTCTAACAAAATTCTGGTGGTTATAGAAGTGATATGATGCTAACAGATAAGTTCAGAACATATCTCTTTTTGGACTCTTCACTAGGGTCATCAAACATCTTACCCTTGCTCTTAACTGTGCATGTGTGTGTATGTTCCTCCTATGACTTGTTTAAACATGATTCTCAGGGGTGGTGCTCTTGGAGAATGAAAACTTAAATACGGCCTCATTTTCATTATTCTTCAACTTTGACTGTTTTTTTTTTCCTTTTCCTTAGCTTTTTTTTTTTTCTATAACTGAATAGGGTAAAATAGATATCCACTATTCCTCTTACATAGTAGGGACAAATCCTCCAGAACAGAAGAGTAACAACAATAAAAAGAACTGTTAAATAGGTAAATTCTAACTGTGCTTAAGTAATATGTAAGTAGTGCGTAAGTTTCTACTCTGCCCTTCCCCATTGGAATGGGATTATCTATTACAGGCTTCTAGTCAAATTTTTTTCTTTTCACACAGTGTGTCTACTTGCACACACTGCTGCAGAAGTGTTGACTGCTCCAGCGCTATGCAGAATACCCTCAGCTTTACAATTCAATCAATGCTCAAAAACTTGAAAATAAGCAGTACAAGACATCAAAGAGCCTCTTATGAAATCAGGTATTGTAACAAATTGTGGGCAGGGTTTGAATCTAGTAGGTAGTTTGGACTTTTTCCCATCCCTTTTTTACTGTGCTGTCAGAATCTATGAACCTGTAGATCAGAATGCACTGCAGAGCTGAGTCCCTGACTTTCCTATTTTCATTATGTTTTATGCATTAGTTTTATCTGTGGCTGTTTATGCATTTGATTCAAAATTTAATCTGCCATGGCACAACCATTCAGACTTTTGACTTCATTTATATTGGTAAGTAAAGTGCGATTAGAAGCAAATTTTGTATTTCAGATTCTACCTATTAGAATTCCTATTGTATAAATGTTATGATCACATCAAATTTCCAGGGTAGTGAATTGCCTCATCTAACCTTGAAAGAAACAGAATATGAATGAGTGTCTACTTCAGTACATTAAAACATAGGTTTATAAATAATAGGATTTATAAAATGAATATAGGATTTATAATCATAGGATTTATAAAATAGCAACACTTGTTTTTTTAGATATCTAAAAATTTCACCCTCTGGCAAACTTTGCTCTTGCATGAACAGAATGTATTGGAATATTTTATTCACTTCATAGACTATTTATCCCATCTTACTAACAGAAAGGCATGTAGATACCCTGCATTGTAATTTATGTAATGCTATGTCTGTAATTTATGATGTGATTGACTCATTTTTTTTTAAGAAGTCAATCACTATGTTTGCTATTTTGAGCCTTTAATTGGGATAGTTTTAAAAATAGCCTCCAACTTCTGCGTTGTTGCCTGTTTTAAAGACAGGATATGTTAGCTGCTCCCTTATATCCCTGCTCTACCGTGGTAGAGATGGAGAAGTCCATGCTCTCAGGTAGGATGCTGCCAGTGGAAGACACATTTCTTCTCTTCCCTCCGTCCTGGGCAAGGGGTATCATATGGGGCCCTGGACAGGCCTGAGTTGGGGAAGGAGTGGGAAATTATCTTGAAATCTGCTCCCATTGATTATTCTTGCATTAAAATTCAAGCATAATATATTTCTCTTAAAGGACTGAACATATCTATACAAATACAGTTAGCATTAGTTTAATTTGGAAAGAATTTAAGGGCAATGAACAGAGCTCAGAAGAATATGTATGTCCGTTGAGAAGAGACCGTGGACAAACAGAAACCTACTTATCAGCCCTCTGCTGAGAGGAGTTTTATTAGCAAGAAATAGGAGCCCAAGCTGAGGCAGATGGGCACTTAATTTTATTCCACTGACAAGGAATTGTAACTCATAGGTACATAATTTCACACAGATCTGAGCAGGACCCAGACATAACAGCACAACAGTCTGAATCAAGCTTAAAGAAATTGTTTAACCTTGGGTAACTTTGGATTTTCTATTATTTATTTATTTATTTATTGTTTTATATCTTTAGCTTATGTAGAAAGATTTGGTGTCCAGTTTATAACAACTCTGCTGAGGTGTTTATGCAGCTCTGTGTGCTTATACCATGGGAGCATCTGTCCGTACTGGTTTCGATTTAGTAGAGAAGTGAGCCCAAGTGGTCTTCCAGAGACAGTAACGAGTAAGCCTGTAACTGTTCAACCAGGGAGTATAATCAAGTTACGCTTCCAGATAAAGTGAGATAGATGGGAGCAGGCAACCCCAAATAACCTTGAAAAGATTCACAGTTAGTAGATAAATAGCAACTAGTCAACTTGTTAATCAACTTGTTTAAGGTTTTTATATAAAGCTGCATATTTTCAAATTTTAGATAACAAGATACCATTTTATTTATTTTCATCATAGGCGGTCATATATTATTTGTGGCTGGCTGGCTATAATGCCTCTGTGTCTCTATGCCCTGAAAAATGCCAGACTCTAGGTAGGTGGAAGCTCAGAGATCTTCATTCAGTCCTTGACACTACTGTTGTCTAGAGGATGAACTTGGACCAGTCACTACATCCCTCTGAACATCTTTTACACTATATCCACTCTAACCTAAACTGCTTGGATAAAACATGTGCTGTTGCCTTATCTAAGCTTCCAGAGTGTTCCACATACTAGAGCACATGGATTGTCCTCCCAGGCATCGTATAAAAATTACGGCACTCTACCGTGTCACACACTAGGGGAGCATCATATGGAGGTCCTCCATGTGGCCATCTGGGAAATGGACTGGAGAACAAGAGGACATGGAGCCAGGGGCTTTCTCTGACATGTGGTCATCCAAGGGGCCAGAGGTTTTCTCCTTGCCATTTCAAGTAGACCATAAATTGTGCAACTGCAGTATGCTTCAAGGTCAAGAGCAAGTGAAAAATCCCCATAATAAATGTGTAAAAAGTGTTGTAGCAAACAACTGAGATTCAATCTTAAAAAGAAAATCAAATGTAATTGAGTCTAGCATGCACTGTTAAATTGCTTCTATGCAAATTAGTACAATTAAATCACTATATTTTATTACGTTGAAAACATCAGAACAGTGGATCAATGTTATAGTTGGCCATTTTCAAGTTTTCATTAAAACAGATACTACTATTACTTTGTAAAAACTTAATAAAATTGTTTCTTGGGAAAAAAAAGAAAAGCATATAGAAGAATTAAAATGGAAATGCACTTGATCACCAGGGCATATGACATGAAGGAAGGTGAAAAAATAAGCAAAGTAGAGATTATTTGTAGACTATTTTCTTTCAAACCCGTCATTTTGTTGAAATGTTTTTTTAAAAAAAAAAAGAAAAAAAATATTGGCTGACTAGAGCTACCAGTTTTTATTATATACAATTTTACCCTTGATACAATAGTATGATGAAGGAAGGTTTCCATTCCTAGTCCAGTTATGTCACTTCTAAATTATTCTCCTGTATAACCTCTCTAGTTTTCTTAAGCCCACGGCAAAAGGTCTTTATTGAATTTCATGAGTCAATGCTTTGACAGATCAAGTGTGTGTGGTGAACCAAAACAGATATAGTGGCTTCAAGTTATAACTTTCAAGGTCACAACAATAGAGCATGAAAAATGTTCTTAAATTTTTGGTCCCTGTATCAATAAGAAATCTAGCGTCATCATTGTTGTTATCCTTCAATTTCCATTTTAAGTCACAATGTTAATCTTAGATTCTCCAAACCTTGAAATGAAATTACCCTCAGTTACTATCAGAATAGGGTCATATCCTGGGCCAAATTCCACACCTTAAAGTTAGTGGAAAGTTTAAGGTATTTAATGAAAACACTAGCATATCAATAATTTTGTAACCAGCAGAAAATGCTGATATAATGTTGAGTCATATAAAAATTAAAACTGAACCTGTAGTGAAGGTGTTTTATAGGCAAAATGTAAAGTTAATATTTTTTTCTCGTGGAATCATTTTGGGGGATTATATAATGCAAGGCAAAATGCAACCTAATCCTGACTGAGTCCTCTGTGCATTAATGACCACTTTGGAAATGATGAATAAATGGCTACAAATAACACTTTTCTTTTGCTAAAATGAAAATTAAAGTCAAAATGCCAAGGTTGAAATCTTTCCATCACATGAAAATGCTTGTGATTTTGGATTGCAGAATAGGCCAATATTAATAAAAAAAACTAAAAAATAAGAGTTTACTAGTATATGCAAAATTACAAAATATACTAGCATATTTTAAAGAAAATAATCACAGTGAAAGCATCATCTTAATAAGCAAATAATTTTAACAAGCAAAATATATCTAAAACACTTACTTAGGTAAAGCTCTCCATTCCAAGTATCTGCAAAATTTAATAGAACCTCAGAAATCATCCATGTATTTTATAAATACTTATGTCCAGCTTTAGCCTGAAGCATGAGTGACTCATTTTCATATGATCTACACTCATGTACGGCTTTCAACTGTTACATTCCACATGACAGGTACAAATATTTCAGTCTATTTTTGGCAAAAGAAAAAAACATTACCTGCCACTGTTAGATACTTTATTCCATGACCAACTACCTTTATTCTTGGAAATAAATCTGGGCAAAAAAATAGAAATCTCATACCTTTGTTTTTTCTTGTGTTAGGTTGTCTTAATACCTCCTTGCAGTCAAGAATCCAAGTGCACAAAGTTAGTCTTTAACAGAGTATAAAAAGGAAAATACTAAGAAAAATTCCCACAGCGGATTAAATACCATATATGCTGATGCATTTCCTTGAAAAAGAATACCAAATTGTCTACAGGCACAGCTCCAGCATAGCAAGCCCTGGTGGGCAGATAACACATTTCCCATCTGAAAACATGATTGCAAGCCAGTTTTGCAGAGAAAGTTTCTACTGCTTGCTTGGAGATGCAAGATTTCCTCCAAAGAATTGAGCTAACTGCTGCTGAAAGGTGGAATTTTCAGCTCCAGCAAACTTGAAGTAGATTTCTATGACAAACCTGATCTCTGCAGACATTGGTCCCTTGAGAGACCCTCTTCATCGTAAGTTGAAGGAGGTCATTAGAAAAGTGCTATGATAAAATGAATTTAATATAATACTGTGTTTCCTCTGAAAACTGGGCACATTGTTATTTTTCCTTTTAATAGTCTCTGACTGGTAAATTGGATGTTTATGTTTATTAATACACAAGAATGCGAGGGAAATAATAATCTTGGATATATTAAATGCTGAGAACATGTTAAAAATAAGGAAGGTAGACTAGAAAACCTGCTAGGTCTTCTGCATGTGCAATTTTCAGCTAATATTCGATAAAACTTTAAAAAGTGCAATGCACCACCATGTATTAGGGATGACATTTATCCTTTAATTACTGCCTATGCTAATTTGTGTCAAACTCCCACATGATCTAAACATTTTTATTTAATTTCCTACAAATTGCTTATCTGTGAAAACAGTACCTACGTAACAATAACAAATTGGCACTGCAGAAAACGTGTTTAAAGAAACGCTGTATAAATTAGGACCATTTGCTGTACCTGTTAGCATGATGTCAGCACCTATTACAAAACTACTGATAAATTGCAGAGCTTTGAACTTTTCAGCAACTTCCTCACTCTTATGAAGATGAACATTTCCTGTAAATCTTTGTCTCCAGGAAGGAAATAAGAGCAGGTCTTCCACATGCGTGCGAGGTCAATGCTGTCTGCAGAGGCTCTGAAAACTTGTGACACTGAGGTTAAACTCCATGAACCAGAAATTGCTCTGTACTCCCACCGGCTCGTGTCAACTGTACACATATATATATAAATATATATATACACAAATATATATACACACACACACATATATATATGTATACAGAGGCTGATAATGGGAGTCCTGTGCAAATTGCTTACTTAAGTAATAACACAGTGGTATGCAGAGGATTTTAATCCCCCAAATTACAGAAACAATTGCCTAAATACAATAAAATATGCGGCATGGTTCAGCCACCCAAAAAGAAAGAACTGTCACTAGGTTGCAGTTGCCTGTGTCTAATTAATATATTTGTGAGAAAAGTACACAGCCTTGGGAAAGCCTTCATAATTTGCTCCCCTTCCATGGGAAATCCGTGGTGCTCTAAAGAGGCATCGATGAGGCTCGCAGCATGACGTGACGACGGAAAACACCAACAAAATTAACTTTGCAGCAGAACGCCTGCTGATTACCTATGTACAGCAATTATATAAAATAACAGAGCTGTTAGCAGGGCATCAGTGAGTCACTAAATTCATGGGAACAATTTCTATAGGATGGAGGAGGAAAGTGTCCATTTTTCATTAAAGTCAAATCGAGAATGTTCTCAGAGCATAGGTCAAATGATAAGGAAAATCACTAGTGATTCCTGACTTCAGCAAAGCAAAGAATGTATCCTTATACATTCAGAATGTATAAGGAATGATGGTTTTTTTCCTCTCTTTTCTTTAGAGGCTACCAAACAGGTGGTTCTGCCTTCCTCTCTTGAAGGAAGGTCAGGCTTGTCGCTTTTTAGATACTGTCAAAATGTTAGTTTCTGGTTGCTGGCTATGTGCTTCGTATTAGTAAAGACCTGCACGTGGCACAGATTGAAATCGATCCTGGATTTCATAACGATGGGATGAACATCCCACTAGCACCGTTTGCTCAAGGAACCCATGGCACAAATTGGTTTTCGCCTTGTGACAGACAACTCTATTGTGCCAGAAGCGCCCTGGGTTCTTGTCCAGGGCCTTTGCCTTTAGCGATTTAAACTGTTTTCTCATTGAACCATGCTCAGATCAATAGAGGCTTTGAAGGCATGGGCTGAGCGAAGATGCCTGTCCGCAGGGAGTAGCATTGAATAGTCACGACACGCTCACAACACTTTTGTATCTAAACCCATTCAGGTTCAGATTTTGCAAGATATTTCCTGAAGAAATAATATTTAAACCCCCTAAGGATTGCAATTCTCTAGTAGCATTATTTAAAAGGTAAAAAGGTACCATGTGTACCTCTGCCCTCGGCGCTACATTGCAATTTTAGCACTGAAATGCAGCAGGACTGTTTGTTCTACACTTACGATTTGAGGGTCTGGGCTTTCAAATAAGATGTGAAGTCTGGATAAAAGCCTAAAGAAATGAAAGTTCTTCCATTGCACTGAATGGGTTTTAGATATTCTTTTGATCTGAGAGAGGATTGGTATGGCCAGCAGTACATCATTATAAAAATTAGGTCCCAGGTTTACTAATGATCATAGGCTAAGCTAAAATGGTCAGAGTTGGCAGGGGATAGAAAAACTAGCCTGTTAAGAACAAGGCACATTTCTTGCAAATGACAAAGCAAATATAAGTGTGTGTTTTGAAAAAATATATCTATGCTGAGCAGCAAAAAAACTTTGTTATTCAAATATGCTTCAACTTAGAATATTCCTGATTATTCCTTTGCTTTTTTTTTTTTTTTTCTCAAAGCAACCGGAATATTTCTTAGGGAATGCCCATTTAAATTTCCTTTTGACTGGGTAGATGATCACCTTAGCTTTCTATTTTGACTTCTTATTGCGAATTGCTTATTTATTCCAAAGTTTTTAATTTGTTGTTATATGTCCTGTTTAGCAGTTTTTGTACTAAAACATGCTTCTGGATAATTTCTGTTCATATTGTGTGCAGTGGAAAGGTTTTAATTTCCATCTTTGTTTCCATGCTGAAGTGGGAAGTATTGCGTACAGAATTTCTAACTCCAAGCACTGGAAATCATTTATTATAGACAAAGAAAACAAAGTAACTAACTGACTGAAGAACGGTTTAGGGGAAGAAAGGTAAGTTTGTCTTCTGAGCATTTTAAAATCTCATTTTGAAGCTGGCCTCACAAGAAAAGAAGGGACAATATCATTTCTTGTTAGTGAAGACCAATATTTGTAAGGTGTCGCTGCAGGCAGATGGGTGAAGCCTTTGATTACTGCTTGAGAAAACAGTGGTCTCTTCCTGGCTCTCATTTTGCCTTGATGAGCCAAGACCACCTAGTTTGTCATATGTTTATTTTCCTTGACAAAGCCATCTGACAAGACTGACCCCTAAAATAAAATTCTTTTAACTGGAGTGATGAAAACACTAAGTGAGAGCTTTAAAAAGTACGGCAATCTGTTACTATAGTTATTAATAGTTAGCACAGTTAAAAGCTCTCCTAGTTGGCTGTCACTATCCTATAGTATAGTATCTCTTACTGTTATTCGGTAGATAGCTGTTACTATAGTCGTAATTAATTTATTAATTCAGCTTTTATTAGTAATAACCTGGATCCCTCATCAGCAGCAGTACGAGGAGATCATGAGAGTTGACAGAACTGGGTTGGCCCTGGAGTGGCGGTTAGTCTGGAACGGCGCTGCTGTCTCAGGGCCCAGGGCTGCCATCCCTGTCCTCTCCGTGTTGCAATTCCAAATGCCACGTGATCCAGGCTGTTTATGTGCAGTGAAATATCAGCAAGTTGGTTAGCAGTGCAGAGCTCCCTGGATCTTGCAGAGTCAGCTGTGAGAAACAAAACTGTTTCCCGCACGCTTGGCTCTGCGGGAAGCGTTTGAGGAACCCATTTCAGAAAATGAAGCTTTCATCCTGATTTATTTTATAGTTGACCTGATTCTTATTTGCATTGCGGCTGTTATACCCAGCTTTGTCACCATAGTGGGTTGCTAAGCTGGCTGAAAATATAACTACATATTTGCATCCAGTAAAAAATTCCCTTTGCACAGCTAGTGTGTGGTGCATCAGCCTTGGTATAAAGGAGAATGAGATCAAAGTTAATGAAAATTTTGCTATTGCTGTTTTTATTTTTTCATCCTTTTTTTTAATATATATTGAATAACTTAAGAGTATTAGGTTTCACCATCTGAAAATTGATTTCAAGCCAATAACATCCAGAAAATAAACTAGGTTCTTGAAAAATCATGAGTGAAAGCTAATTCAGCCAGTTCCTGCTTCACACACCACACCATGCATTTGCATTGACTCTTAACGGCGTTGGTTTCCCCGCGTCAGTAATAGCTTTCAAAAATTAGAAGCTGTTTGCAGTCCCCCACGAGGCAGCAAAGAATGGCTTATTTTTACCCTGCTTTTACAGAGCAACCCTAGGGAATGTCCAGGAACACATTTTTTCATCATTAGCCCCGTGGCTGCTTTGAGGGGAGCCTCTGCCACCCACCTACACAGAACTAAGCTTCCTAATAGCATCCCAACAGAGTGTTGGAGTGACAAATTCCCACTGTTTGGAGGCAATAGGTGTTTTTGGAATTTGGAAACAACCAGTCAGGGTTTCCCAGTCATTTTGTGCTGGCAGCAAGGTGACAAGAACCTGTAGCACAGGACCATCCATCGCACCAAGGAGAGGTGGCTCCTTGAGCATTCTAAATGCTGCTCTACCATTCCCATTTCTCTGGTTTTACCAATTCCACAGGGCTTTGGGGGCATAAAGTATTATAGCCCACATCTATAAGGGAATTTTATGGTCCCTCTGCACTCATATTTCCTTTATGCAAAGGAGGTGATATGCAAAAGGTTGTGTTGGTTATTTCTTAAAGCCCTGTTTCACCTGGTACTTTTTTAATAATGAAGCTGGGTTTTCTGTTGCCTGTAGCGTAGTATTAGGAATTACCGTGAAAATATTTCATTGTGGAGTTAAATCATTTCTATAGGCTTCAAATGCAGCTTTTCTGGATCCTTTTGCATGTTTCTATTTTAAGTAAACTGCAACCCGCCCATATTCCCATTGCTAATAATGTTCTTGTTCTCACTCTAAATAGCATAGTGGTAGTGATTATATCTCCAGTAAGAGTCCTGTCAAACACAAGCGTAAACAGAATTTAAGGAAAAGGAAATGCGTTGACCAGAACTTAAAATGTCAGCGTCAATTTGTGTGCAGATGATGATGGATTTTTTTTTAATACCACATTTCCAGTTCCCTAGGCAAAGTTGTGTATGGAATGGACTCTGCTTTGCATGCAAAGCTACTGTTCTATGTATTTCTTCACTGCACAGGCCTGCCATTGAACAACTGAACTCTTCATCGCAGTGTCTTCCATTTCTTTTACTGTTTTCTGTTATCTCCTCAAAACCAGGCCTGTGACTCTGTCTGTGCATATTTTCCATGGTTTGGTCTGAACCATAGGAATAGCATTAAGATGTTGACTACTAGAGACCTCAGTTCTCTCTTGCATGAGCCTGAGAGAAGAGCTGTTGGAGATCAGAACATCAAGGCATGATTTGGAGACTTGGCTTCCAACCGTTGCATTGCCACAGGTTTTCTGGATAACAACAGTTGCAACAATATGAAGTGTCTCAGACAGTCTGCCGTAGCCTCTTATGCCTCTGGAGGGCTTTGCAGGAGTTTCTAGGGAAACTAGGGATTTAGGAACTTTCCTTTCACGTTGCAAGACTTTTCTATCCAGTTTTCCACACTGGATAATATACTTGTGAGCTGGGGATAAAAGGAGGAAAACTGAAGTGTGGTAGAGAAGAACAGGAATCCCAGAGGAAGCTTCTTCTAGGACTTGCCACCTCCTTAGACCTTTGCCTTCAGTGGGAAGGGTCCCACTTCTCTACTCACAATATGATCAGGAGATAAATAAAAGTAACATAGAAAATTATATCATGAATGAAACTTAGTTTATGGAAAGCAGGTTCCCACATAGATGTTATGCTTGTTCCCAGATATACAACCATCAGCAGTCTTGTAAGTACCAGCATATTGGGTGCAGATTGTATCTATATCATCGAATAATATTGTTGCACTTAATGGAATAAACCAAACTCACTTATCTGTACTGTCTGTACTATCTGTTCTTCTCATATTGGAAAACATGAACAGATGAGCCAAGGTGGTGGACAAACGTAAGATCCCAATTTGTAGAAATAGTTTCTGTACGCAAAAAGATTTAATTCAATGAGGCTGATTTTCCTGCCAAACACCTTGCTTACCTTTGCACAGTTAGAAGAATGCTTGTCTTGTTGCTGGCTATGATTTCTATAAACCTGCCAGTTCTGTTTACATTGCAATGTTCCAGAGAAAGATTTTCAATGAATGCCACTTAAAATATCATAAATGTCTACTGGGAAAGGCAGGGATGAGTGTAGGACTGTCATTAATATAAAGTAAAATAAATGTTTAAGTAGGTTTACAATATTAATTTATTAAAAAACAAACAAACAAACAAAACCTTCTGTTTACTGAATTGTCAAAGTTTGTTCCCTCAGTAATTCCCAGTCTCATCCCTGTTCTGTTCATCAGGTTTTGATGAGGGAATTTTTCGCTGTTTCACTGAACTGAAATATATGTCTTTATCTATAAAGTGAGCGCACTTGGTCATAATGATCCCACTCAGTCAGTAGGAAGCTTTTGTATAAACCACTGGACTTTAGCTTTTGAACTAGCATCTTTCTTCTTCTCTATAAAGAACATTTTACATGTCTTGATAAAAACTTTTTTTTTTCTGTGACAATATAATCTTTTTTTTTCTGCCTAAGAGATCATGAAGTGCCAAGAAAGACTGAAAAATTGCAGCTGACATTCTCAATGACTTTTCATTTTAAATCCAGTAAAATAAATTTATTAACACCACTTTAGAGCCTTTTTTAATGGATTATTAAGGATGTATGTAGTATTAGGATGTATTAAGGATGTATGTACAGCTGTTCCAGTGTATGTTGAGACTGACAGCTGTTCTTACCTTCTACCCTATTGCACATATATATTTATGTGCACATATGCTTTGACAACAGTTCTGTTTTAAACCTTGTGTCATAGTTCTCTAACTCATAACCATAGCACTACCTTTGAAAAAAAAAAAAAAAGAGACAAAGATTCTCTTATTCTTGCTATTTTGCCAGTATTATGTATGCTGCCCAGGGACCTCTCTGATCTTGTCAGCTTCCATCAGTGATCATTTTTTATATCTCTCTCCTCACTTCTCACTGTTGGCAGCCAAAGGCGTTTGCAATGTTGCTGATTTGATTTCCTTCATTTGTTCCCCTGTCTACATGTAGTTTTGATGTATTTTAATTCCTCAAACTCTTGCTTTTCTTCCGCAGCTCTCATCCTCTGAGGAACTATGCTTTTATATTTGTTAGTATTCCCAAAGGCTGCAGTTTCTGGTTGCACGTAGCCCCCTAATCATGACTTGTTTCTGAAAGATTGTATTGGATGGAAGAGCTTTGGATGTTGTCTGTCATTACATTTCCAAACTCTCTTTGGCCACCAGAAGATGTGTGCAAGTATGTCTGAAGATCTTCCTGAGCTGCTCAGTGGGTTGAACCTGTGCTCCTGATGGAGACCCCAAAAGTCTTTGGCCTCTTTGCCTCATTGGCCTCCTGCCAAGGTCCCTCCTGGGGACTTTTGCACCTCTTGTAGGACAGCAGATGTGGAGCAGGGTGAGAGCCATATAACCCATCAGTGAAATGGAGAGAAAGCTGAGAGGCCAGGTGAGCTGCCTCCATTAGGAGCAATCCTCCATTCTCACGAAGCTGATCGCACACGGGTATGCTTGCTGGACAGAGCACTATCTTGGGATTTTTCCGATGAACCTCAGGAAATTAAGGACATATTTTCCCCAGAGGAAAGTTCTGCGTTTAGTGGTATGTGCTCATCCGGAGGAAAAGATGTGTCACCAATATTCAGCTTGTCATTTGTGTTATTAGTCCTTAGCTAAAATGGCCATTTACACAGGGAGAGGGAATTTGGTACACTGAATATTTCATGTTATTTAAATTAATTGTCACTATGATGGCTTTTGCAAAGCACCTGACACAAAGGGATAAAAGCAAGGCCTTAATTGCTAAGCCTCTGCGTCTCACCTTAGACTTGTCAAATTTTGCAAAGCAAATTTCACTGAAAGTGATAAAGCCAAATGACAAAACTAAATAAAGAGAGAGGTTCTTAAAAAAGCGGCAGTTTGTGTTGAATTTTTCTATTTCATGAGTACTAGTTGACCTAACTAATTTAGCAGTAATTTAGCCCCCAATTTAAAATCCTTTTGAAAGGTGAAATTACGAGAGATTGTATAAGATTTTGGACTACAGTTAGCAAAGGATGCTGGTAGCAGTTACATCAGGAAGAGGTTCACAAAACTCTGCAGTAGGCAAATGCATTTGTAGGAGGGGATCTGTGGATCTCCTCTACTCTCTATACTGAAGTATAAGATTTAAAATCATCCGTGAAGTCCTTCGCTTTTTTGTTTTACTTATAATTCTGTCTGGGGGACTTAACTGACAGATGAGATTAGATACTTAGATGAGAAATTTCTAAACATAGAAGCAAATTTAATTTAGCAGGAGAGACTATGTGCCCAAATGTTTGCCCATTTTTTTCATCTGTATTAAAAGGTCTAATAAATTTCATTATTCTTCCTTCTTGCCCTTCTGGTTTAATGAATTATATTATTCTCCTAACAAAGCATTCTTTTTCTATAATTTTACCATACAGAAATCTAAAATAAGTACATTGGAGGGGATATAGGTAAAAACAATTTATGAAACAAGTTCCTGCTTATTGCCGAAGTGCAATAAATAGAAAAGGAAATTTTTGAGCATAAGGATATATGTTTACTGCTTTTGTGCTCTCATGTTACTCTAAGTTACTTGGAGCCATTCTTATAAAAGCATTTTACTTCTGGAAATGTTTGAAAATGTTTGGGAAGGTTTCATGAGAATGTATCAATCTTCAGTAATTATATTCAAAACAAAATTAAAATCACATTAGTGAGCAAAGTATTTTAAATTTTCCTTTTGTTTTTGTTTTGCATGCTGTGGTAATTGGTAATATAGTTTAAAAAACAAGCATTCTGGTTGAAGTAAACTGTTGATTGATATGTTGATTTTCCTTAACCTGTCAAGAAAATTCTTCACATGATTCACAGCTGAAGTAGCTTTTGAAATAGCAGAGTTTCATGTGAAACCCCTGTGGGTGTTGATATAAATAATTGCAGATATTAGCATTAATGCCACTTGGAATATCTTTTGTTTTTTATTCACTTTATAGTCTTGTGGGAGTTTCCTGACTACATTTTCCTACCTATAAAAAATGATCTAAATTCCACATCCTACTAATGAGGACCCAATATGGATTTATGACATAGTCAAGAGAGACAGGAAAGATATAAATACAAGCAAACAAATACAGGACAGGTTACAAATGTGAGATGAAAACTCATTTAAATATTCATGTTTTGAAAGAAGTGGCTATCCTGTATCTATTTTAAAATAAGTTGAAAAAAAGAAACCTCCCAATGTCACCTTTTACAACTTTAAATTTATAGCATACAGAAACTGGTTCCATGTTTTTGGGGCAGAACTGTAAATATATGCTATATATAGCCTCTTCCAAAGTCAGTGATGTTTTACATAAAAGCACTTCAGAGAAATATGAAGTGTTCTAAAGGCAGAGAGGGAACAGAATGGGTCCAAAATACCTGATTAGCAGTGTTTGCCTATGACATTGGCTAGTAGAGCTTGGCAGTATATACCTAAAGCGCAGGTGTTCAAATTACTTCCCAGGCAGGTCAACTCTGATAGCGTGCAGAGATTTGTCAGAAGGTGTGCAAGGGTCTTGGGAAATGCAGGCACCTGCCCTATTTGCAGGTGAGAACTGAACACTTGCAAATTAGCAAGCAAATTATTAGTGTGAAAGCTAGTGAGGTTGGAGGAGTTCAAGGACTGCAAATTTTTACACAGTAAGTGAAATAATTTAAACACTTCAGAAAGTTTGGTACAACAATTAAATGCACTTTGCTTGCAAAAGAGAGCATGGTTCCACAAAACAGTACTTCAGGTACTTGGGGCATAGGCAGTGACCTCTTAACATCATCCATTCTTTGGGTTTGATTCATTAGGCTGTATAAGAGGGACCAATTTTTATTGAATTTTGTTTTTAAAACAATAAAATAAAAAATGAAGGAAAAAAGTAACAGTTACTTCATGACACTTTTATTTGCTGGAAAGTTAAAGATAACAAAGTGTTAAGATCTCACATTTCTAGCTAATGTAATACTCTTAAAATGAAATGGGGACAGTCACTACAAAACTGAGATATCATCCTACATTTGTTCAAACAACTAGAGCGCATCTCATAACACTAGTTAATCACCTGTAAAAGAAAGTCTTGAAAACATTTTCTGCTACACCTTCTAATCATTATTCTGGTAGTTAATAAAGTTAATAGGGCCACAATTTTAATAAGCTAATAATGTTGAAATGTACCTACAAGAACATGGAAGTATACGGCCAAAATATTACAGGCAACTGGGATTTGACTAACACTGTGATGTTCAACACTCAGGCTAATAGTTTGATTAGTAGCAAGGGAAATTAGATGGTGCAGTTCTTCCCAAGGGATCTGAGAAGAACCAGGCTAATTTGACACCACCTGGAGATCCTTAGGTTTAGAAAATACAGATGTATTTTCACAAGGTATGGCAAATCCCAGGTTCTCACATTGGCTCAGTCACATAGCAATTAGTCTGAAATCCCTGGTCATTGCACAGAACAAACAGTGGCCTTCCCAAGAGGGAGCCTGTATCCAGTACTTATGGTGCTCTGGTCCTGAAGGCCAGAGGAGCCTTCAGCGTCAACATCTTTGTTGTGGGGGGAAAAGTGCTGTTCAAAAACCATTTTGCACCATTAAAGGGCAGTCCACCCCTTCCAAGGCACTGGAGATGAGATGAGTCACTCCAAGAGGTGCATGGATAGACTCATCTGCACTGTTGTGATTAATGTTTGCAGAACCCTGCTCATGTGGGAAAGTTTTATAAATAGTATAATGTGTTCCCCCCTCGCCATACATAAGGATGGTTTGATGTGAACAATGTTATATATTTAGTCTCTGACTTTTAGATCAGTGATCCAACTACAGCAAAGGTCAACAAGTTAAAGTCATATTTGCTTGCTCATTATCAAGATGAAAATGAGCTGTAGCTCTCAGTTTACTTCCCAGTGAACTTTTTTTCTTTATATTCTTTTTTCCCCCTCAGCAGAAAATCACAGTCCCACAGTCTCAATAAATTGTTTTTCCTTGTTGGCATGACTATCCAAAAAGCTGAGGATTGACAGAAAATGGAGAGTGAATCACCTCTTGGAAAAAGAGGTCCTTTATGCAGAGGTGCTTTATGCAGAGAAATAGGAATGGTTTCTACAGAAGAACAATTATTTGGCAGGGTCAGGGGTAGGGGTTAGATTGATACTGCATCAGAAAATGTACAGAGGCTATGTAAGATTTTGCTTATCACTCTAGCACTTAGTGCAGTACTAAAAAAAGAAGGAAAAAAATCAAATAGCTCTAAATATATTCACAGATGGATTTTGCAGATCTGAGGATTTGGCCCACTGTTTGTATATAGTCCTGGAAAATACTAATTTGTCTAATCAATCAAACCATTTGTTGGATCAGGGCTTGAAAAAGCCCTCTCCAATAATAAAACTGCTGTGTCTAGACCAAGCTATTTGCTGGGATTGTCTTTATGCCTTGTTTTGGGTATCACTTTGTAATAATGTCTTTCATTTCAAAGTTAACAGTGCCTCATGATTGCCTCATGATCTGGGCTGAATCTAATTTTAACTAGGATAGGTTTTGCTTTGTCCTCATTTTCCAATAATTAAGAACAACAGAAAATGTACCATGACATTGTTATTGGGCTTACAGTCATTTATGCAGACTTCCTGAAAGCTGGTCATTAAGATTGAAAGAATTTGCATTTTATGATTGTCTTCAAGGTATTTTATATGAGGCATTTACTTCTTTCAGCTGAAAGGAAGTTTGAAAAGTTGTTGCAATATCTGTGCTTTTCAGATTCTTTGAAGACCATCCCTCACACACACGTGGCTCCCAGGTCATTTCTCCTACTTGCCGGACAGTCTGACTTGATGTTCACTAGCAGTTGCACACTCACCCATAGATCCTCCCTCACTGGACCCAGGGACACATGGGTCCTCCCTCTCCAGTCACCAGGAGTTAATTTCTCCCAGTCAGGTCTCTCCCATTGCTGGCACCAGACATGCAGTCCCCATGGCCAAAGGTCTAACTCCAGCTGTGAACGCTCAGACCTCTGTGTACTCGTTCACACAAAATAGGGTCCCTCACCCAAGGAAATATTTCTGTTCCTCTCCAAATCACTTTGATCTCTCCCCTTCTGCACTTTTGGTTCTTCCGCTAAATATCTCATAACAAGTCTTGTGCAATCCCAAAATGTTCTTCTCCTCCATCCTGCAATAAGTTCCATAGCCCTAAGCAGTAACCCTCCTCTGTATGCAGCATGCTCTGGCGAGCTGTCCCCGTTGACTCATCTTGCTGCATTTCACACCTGGACCATGGGGCTGATGGTGTTGTGGGACAGGTCTGAGAGGAGCCAGAAGAGTGTCCTTTTCTCTGAGAAGGTAATTTGGTTTCCCTTGACTGCCACTGTGCTTCTGCGTCCCCCTCTGCTTGTGGAGATGAGCCTTTGGTGGGTCTGTCTGATGGTTCACTTGGGATGGGCCTCAAGACATCTGGGGCGGGGTAGTATTTGAGTTCCTTCACCTGTCATTGATTCTATGGGCTCCTATGTGCTTGTGGAGAGGAGCTTTCTATCATCTAACATAAGAGTTAAGACATGTAGAATACTGATCTTCAAATAAATTTTGTGGACTGGTAGTAAATTTCAGTCTTAACAGTTGCCTGGTGCCCACAAGCATGTTGTGTGCCACTTACACAGAATCACAGAATGGTTGAGGTTGGTAGGGCCCTCTAGAGATTATATGGTCCAACCCCCCTGCTCCAGCAGGGACACCTGGATCACAGGGCACAGGGTGGCATCCAGGCGGGTTTGGAAGATCTCCAGAGCAGGAGACTCCACAGCCTCTCTGGGCAGCCTGTTCCAGGGCTCTGTCACCCTTACAGGAAAGAAGTTCTTCCTCGTATGCAGAAGAAACCTCCTGTGTTACAGTTTGTACCCCTTACCCTTTGTCCTATTGCTTAACACAAATTAGATTTTTTACAGCATTTTTCAGGTGTAAAGAAATTTTCAAACATTACATAAACTGCCAGATATATACTATAACACAATATTAAACAAATGCCAGATTATTTAGACATGGACTGACAGCTCAGCTGGCTTATTTTAAAAATGAATGTTCCAGATTGTTTAAAAATGAAACGTGAACCATATTCTTCCAATAAGGATTTGGAATGAGACCCCAAAAATAACAATAGCCCCAGGAGAGATTCATTGTCTCCATCCAACAATGTAATTACTAAATTACTAAATGATTCAAATGTGAGAAATGATTAACTGCCCAAACAGGAGAAAGACAGATAGACTTTAACATTCACAGACATAGCCTATTGCATAGGTGCCTGAAATCCATGCATATATCCTTTTTTGTCCTGTTAGTTCTCTTAGTGCCCATAGTTCGACCAACCATGATTAGTTCAGTGTGCAGGTCTCATATAATGTGTGGAGCTTGAGAAAATAAGGAAAGTTGAGCTGGCCCTTCAAAAAAAAATGCAACTGAAGCACTGTTATGTTTAAATAGAATTAGTAGAGATGGTGATATGCGGCTCCACTGTAAATAAAATATGGCCCAAGAAATGTTTGGCTTACCTACAGGCTCAGAGGACTTAAAATTTAATGTTTCATGGGTGCTGCTTCTTGGGAAACTCTCTGCTTGTGCTGCTCCTGACTCAGGATATGTTGCCATCAGATTATTGAGCCAAATTCCTCTGAAACGTTAATGTCCTTAGAGTTCACATCCAGGAAACAGACAAGTTGTGGGGAGGTGGAAAAGTAGAAATGCTCCTTTTGGTGACAGCCTAAGGAAAGTAGCCACTCTTGCTTCCACACTGGCTTCAGGTTTCTCTGTACTCTGGTCATTCTGATGATCATTCTGCTTGTGCTGTAACCAGGTTTCATTAAAGAATCTGAAGATGCAGATTACTTTTTCACGATTATGCTGTACCCAACTGCTGTAGAAGGATTAAGACCGAAAGGACCATAGATGCCTTCCAAAAAGTGCTTTGCCTCAGAAATGTTGATGTCAACTCTTATAGGTGTCAAGTGCATGCAAATTCATTTGACATAAATGTACTTTTCTGACCTATTGAACAACTAGTTAAAATGTATTAAATCCTTCTTTTTATCATTAAAAATTCATAGCCTTTAAGAGAGAGAATGCATAAAGGTATAGGAAATGTACGTATCTGAGAACTGTAATAGGGTTTTCAGCACAGCCAAAGATTGGTTCAGTGTAAAAGGAGCGTTATCTTCTCAGATAATGTCTGGGCTCATCAGAGTGAACACAGGGAGATTATTTTTCTAGTTTATGCACATAGAACATTTGTATTTACAAAGAGCCAGTTTTCCACAAATGGTGAAAAATTCTTTTTGCTCTGAATTCACATTGAGAAGCATGAATACCATTAAAGTTTATGAGTTTTTTTATGTATCTTTACATTGCACTCAAAGAACAGTTAAAGGATGCTGGGGTTAGAAAGTCAAGCACTCAGATATAGGAAATGTAAGAATTAAGATGGTTTAAGCAATTTTATTTCAGTCCCATTATGGCCATACTTTGTAAGGTAATACTATAATATCACTCAAATACATTTTTAATTACAAAGTAGTTTTTGTTTTCACAGGGCCTTTGCTTCATTCAGTGATGTAGATGGGTTGTTTATACAGCATTTCACATTCAACAGATGGCTCCACACATGCACTGCTTAACACATGCTGGTCAAATTGGGTTCAGATTACAGAATTATTTTCTCATTGATTTTCCAGTTATATTGACCACCGCATCCAAGCATCTCATAATCTCATAATCACTCATAATCATTAATGACTTTATTTTCACAATATCCCTGTGTGATTAGGACTTTTACTCATTAGACAAAACCATTAAGATCAAATAGGTTGATGAATTCTTCTGTCCAGCTTGCAACATCAAGAATGAAATTCATCTCATTCAGACTGCCTGGATCCTAAACCATTTTCAGTCTAAGGTTAAAAAAAAAAAAAAAAAGAGAGAGACAAAAAAACTGGCTTCCATGAGCAATTCTTATACATTCATATACATACATAATGTTGTTTGATTGATTAGTGAGGGATCCAGGTTGACCAGCTTATGCTGGAAGTTAAAGGTGACTAATACTAACTGATGCCAGCCCTATCCGCAGAGGTCAGAGTGACCTCCTGGAGCCCAGGATTGCACAGCATTTACTCTTTGCAAAGCTCTCCCTGGAAGCTGCTGATGTTCAGCACTTCTGAAAAAAATGACTGTCCACATCTGCTTGGGCCTTTCAAAGTGAGCGATATCTCATTTCCACACCCATGAAAAGTTTGTTATTTTGTAGCACTATGTGAGATTTCTATGACAAGCACCAGTATAGAAAGAATTATCTGATAAAGCATTTGACTGTCTTAAAAAGAGAGTTTTTTTTTTTTTTTTTTTTTTTCTCCCTCATATAGCCTTTGGGCAGAAATCTCCAATTTCTCTGAGAAATGGTACTGGAACCCCACAGAGGACACAAGTCTGTGTTCTTTAATACTCAGTTAATTCCCAAAGAACTGTCCTGGCAGCATAGTGGCTAGGAGGGACACAGGAATGATTATGGGACTGGAGCATCTCTCATACGAGGAGAGGCTAAGAGAGCTGGGATTGTTCAGAGAAGAAGGTCACGGGAATTTATCTATGTGCATAATTTCAAGAAAGGAGAGTGTAAAGAGGGGCCAGACTCTTTTCAGTGGTGCCTGGTGACAAGAAGCAACAGGCACAAACTGAAAGACAGGAAGTTCCCCTTGGACAGAACAAAATACTTCTTCACTGAGGAGGTGATTGAACATTGAGATAGGTTGCCCAGAGAGCTTGGTTGGCTGCCCGTCCTTGGAGATGTTCAAAACCCAACTGCACACAGGCAGGGCAACCTGGTTTTGATGACCCTGCTTGAGAGACTCGCAGTTGGACGAGACATCTCCATAGGTTTCTGCCAGCACCAACTGCTCTGTGATTCTGTGATAGAGTTCATGAGGAAATAATACTTTCTTGACTG
The DNA here is from genome assembly GCF_000705375.1 of Tinamus guttatus. The sequence goes on along the minus strand of NW_010583015.1, from coordinate 66,260 downwards.
TTGAACACTTAACTCTGCAGATTTATCTTTTGACCTATTAATTGAGTCCTAATTTAACAAAACAGTCTAGTTCTCCTCCTAGATCTTCCATTTAGACACAGGACTGTGTAAAAAGCAATAGCTTTTGGGGCATCTAATTTCAAGAATCCTGGGAAATCTGAGAGATAGAAATATGTGGTCAGAGAAGTGCTCAAATTTTAAACTCTCTCTCCCAGGCTTGGCTGGAAACTTTACACAAGCTAATATGGAGCAGGGCCAGGATCTTCAGAGCCAGAGACCTGTGTCACTCCACTAGTAATTGCTAGGAGCAGCTATTAGTGTGCAAATGAACACTGGAGGCACGTGAGTCAAATGCGCAGGTATTTTCTAGCACACCACAATACTACAGACACCGCAATCGTGGTTTTATTTCCAAGTTTGCAGAAAACAGACTATTTTAATAGTTTTAGACTAATCTACCCTAGTTCCCCAGTTCTCTTTTTCTCTCTTTCTTCTTCTGCTTTTTTTAACCAGCTGAGCTTTGGCCTTCACCCCATTTGCTCCAATCCTGTGCCTAATAATTTTTGTATTCCTACTCTCTCCTTGGGAAAGGAGGTTCAGTGTTCCTCGGATTTGCCAATACATAGTTTATATCTCTTGGCTTGTCTTTGTGTTGGCTAGTAAAGCTCTGTGTATCAGATTCTATATGTGTGCAAGGGAAGATGGAAGAAGATTCAGGGCCATTATTTCCACATATCTTTTCCATAGTAGCAATGCTGGATCACGAAATTTCTCTGCTCCCCTTTGGCTGCTTGTTCGTGCTACTGTGTTGCCTCCTTCATTGTGTTGGAGGCTGTGACCTCCAAGAGTGTCTAAGCCACGTTCAAATAAACATATAAAAGACCTAATATTGATCAGAGTGATCCAATCTAAATTACAGCCTTGCTTTGAGCATGAGGGAGAAGGATAGAAAAAAGGGCAGCACAGGTGAGGTGGATGCAGGAGTGGAGAACTAACCTATGCTGGCACTACTGTCAGGAACAAGTGCTCTCTGTAGAGGGCATGGATGGGCATGGAAACGTGGAGCATGAAGCAGGGAGATAATAAGGTATGAAGGTTGCTCGAGTGCTTATGGGAACTTGGAAGCACCTGCAAAAAAAAATTGAGAGGAAGAGTTGAAAGCCGTGAAAAGGGGTGTGCAGGTGAAGCTGCTGAAGGAAGAAAGGAGGAAGAGAGAACTACAGCCTGGTGATGATGAAATGCATGGTTTCTCCCATGTCTTTCCTGCGCTCCACTTTGAGCAACAGTATTTGCTGGATAAAATTTTGAGTGGTTGCAGGTTTTTATAGTGTGTAGCCACATTCATCGTTTAATACTAGCAAAGCCACCCTCTCAGAGTGTCTTTTTTTACTGGTGCTTCAAGTTAAAAATCTATTTTAAATTATTGGATAGCAAGTAGCAACCTCCAGAGGGCTAAACCGATGCTGTTAACAGGTCCAAAATGTGATGTAGCATATGGAGCTGAATACCTCCTGGTACACATTTGCATGCAGGCGGTTTTAATTAGGACTTAGAATTCCTTGAGGAATGCAGCATTCTGGGCTAGTTTTGGTCCTGTCAATACATAGAGGTTTTGTTCATTCTAAACCTCGGAAAGATCAATAGGTTCCTACTCGCTTGTAATATTTGATTCTTATATGAATCATTACATTTTCTTGAGTTGCCAGCTTCATGTATGACCACAACCCGTTTAAGTGTACTTATTATAAAAGACTGAAGCCTCTTTTTAATGTTGTAACAGGGCAGTTCAAAATAAAAATCATCTGAAGTTTTATGACATTTCATAGCTTGATTTTTCCTGAAACACTTCTTAGCTGAATTCAAGAATAGGCTTTAATTCGATGGTTATTGTGCCATCTTGTGAGCTAAAGGTGCAACTACGTCCACCTAATGTAAGGAAGAAGTACTTGGCCTAATATCCAGCTTTTCTTCTTCCTTAAGGCAAAATAATTCAGAGTTTCAAGAAACAAATGAAGAATCTACTGCTAAACATATTTGTTCCACTTTACAGTAGCCACACTTAAAAAAAAAAAAAGTATATATTTCCTGTACTGGGCTTATTTTAATGAGCCAATAGAAGAAATCCTGCATTTTTTTCTTTTGGTATGTTTGCTTTTCCCCTCCTGAAAAAAAAATCTTCTTGTTGCACTGAATGGAAAAGCTGTGCAAGTTCTCACTGCTCAATGCTGATGGTATCCTTTCTGTGAACTAATTTAGTTCTTACAGGAAACCTCTTGTTCTCTACAAAACGACTATTTCTTTCTTAGAGATACATGACAGACACTACATGAAGTACTGCTAGCTATTACACTGACACAGATAAAAGCCTAAACTCTCACCTTAGAAAGTTTGCTGTCTCCTGGGACCTTTGTGAGAAAAAAAGAAAAAAGAAAAAAAAAAGAAAAAAAAAGGAGAAATTATAGGGGCAGCAGAGCAACATATAGCTGTATTTTTATTTTTATGTTTATTTAGTCATTACTGTAGTTTCATTAAATCTTGGGCTTAGGTGACCAGACTGGAAAAATCTCTTAAGTTCTTCTACTGCTTAATTAACTGATTCTGTTTGTGACCTTGAGCGTTCTTGTATTTCTGTGCCTAATTTTATCCACCTTTAAATGATGCACATACTATTTTTCTACAGGAAAATACTTGACTGCCACTTGTAAAGCTCTTAAGGCTTCTTGGATGAAAGGTATTGCTGTGATACAGCGACAAGCTTGTTAGGAAACTACTTGATAAGCAAAAGAGAAAGCCATTCACAATAAGTGTAATTATTCAATGATTTAAGCTTCTTAATCTGCTTCCACAGTCTTGGCAAGCAGATTGTGATTTCTTCCATTTTATATAATGAGAAGAGTATTTTTTCTCTTTTGACTCTATAGATTGATTGCAAATATTCAGAATTCAAGCTGTGTTTCTCATTTGCAATCAGTTGGATGAGTAACATTATTTCTATTCATGATTGGATGACTGCCCAAGGACTTGTGTGTGCAAATTGTAAAGTTTGTTTTCTCAAGATACTCATCTGTATGACATTGAAATGCGTTGCCTTTGAGAGTGATACCAGTAAAATTCAACATATTGGAGACTGCTGAAAACACAAAAGTGAGATAATGTGGCACTAATGTATTTTAAATCCTAATGGGGCTTTGCAGATTGAACTTGGTGGTAAAGGGACCACCTCCTACATCAATGCTTTTAGTTTTCTTCTGTAGCTATAACCTTGAACAAATCCAGTGTATTCAATTCTGAATCTGTTAATCACGCAGAAGGGGGCTGACCCTTGACTTGTCCAAAGGCAGCTCCCATTTTGAGGTCATCGCAGGTGACTAGCAGTGATACTACTCTGAGTGGGACTTACAAGTCAACCCAATCCTTGGTCAAGGGAAAAGACAAATGATCAATTCATAAAGAGTAGGTAGCTCTGGGACCAACTGCATCTGTCCCCCAGGTCCAGTCTGCTATGGGACCACAGGATCCATCAAGAGTTCTCTTGTGCAGAACCTTTTCTGCAGAAATTCCATTCCCTGTGGTTTTCACACATAACCATGTGAGCTATATGAAGACCTGCAGCTTTGAAGGTGCAGAAGTTTGGTCCCCCGAGAGAAGCACTATAATCCTGGAAGAGCACACAGGACTGGAAATGATGATATTTAAAGAGTTAAACTGAGTAGCATAGCTAATGCTTCCTTGCTATAGCATATCATGCTGACCAAAAAGAGTACTGCAGGACTGGAAGCTGGATCTATTCATGAGTGAATAAATTACCATCTCTTACTCCTGTTGTGATACCTTTTTCCCCTGCTTTATCAACTGTATCTATAATGTAGCTTCAGCTGACTGAAAAGAAAAATCACACTTTTGGCTTTATCATTATTCTGTGTCTGCTGCACATATCAGGATGCCTTCTTCTTGGACTTGCTCAAGATTCAATCTGGACCAGGATTCTCTGCCTACTGACATTTCACAGAGTATTGTAGAACTACATGACTCCTCTAATACATTCAGCTCCGTCTTTTGCCACCTTCCTCTTGCAAGCCAAAGTAATATGTGATATTTTGAAATGTGGTCCAATGAATGCACAACGTAGAGAAGAGGGGGGACACAAACTATTGAAGGACAACCACAGTAGGACTACATTCAGCAACTTAGGGCACAGATCAGTCTGAGATGATCTAAAACAAATGTTTGGCTTACATTTTATGCATAGCAAAATAAGAGTAACTGCAGAAAATACTGAGGAGTTTGCAAAAAGACTTTTTTTTTAAAAAAAAAAAAGTAGAATGACAAATTCTCAACCATATTCATTCAGTAAGAGTTTGTCAGAAGAAGGTTGTAAGAGCTGCAATATTTCCACGCAGATGCTGTCATTTGGCTATTGTAACTGAGCAGATGTCTTCCTACTCTATTATTTGTTTGTTTGTTTGTTTGCTTAAGAGTTGGCTTTGTTCACATTCAAGGCTTTTGACCATTACCCTTTGCTGGATTCCTGTCTTCAGTCCTGTTTAGCTGACAGCTCTTTGACAAACACAGCCTTAAAGGTGCTCTGTTAGACAGTAAGTTGTGATGAGCAGTGGTGCTGTAATAATCTCACATTGTAGAGAGAAAGAATTGTTATAAAAAAGCATGTTCATATTAAAAATTCACAGCAGCACACTCCCCCATTATAGGTAATTACAGAGGATTTTAAATATCTGATGCTAGCTGGCAGTGTACAATACCTTGTCAGCAGCAGGCACTGATTTGTAATTTAATTATCATAAGACATCCACCTGTTCTTTTGTCAAATGAAGAGTAGCATTTCCGTGCAGTCATGCTTTTACTTCTAGAAATTTGAATTAACCCTTAGAGAAAATGCTGGTTTCTAGGGAACCGGGTAATTTCAAGGATATTTGCAAGGCCCCATCAGGACAGAGTGATGGAGGTGAATGGAGATTGTTGCAGGAGTTTCAAGTCTGGTTTGGTATTTTCTGCCTTCCATTCTCTGCAGCTTTCCTTATCCCTAGCTTTTTGCTGTGTCAAGCTGCTTCAGCTTAGCGTGAACAGCTGAAAGCATTTCAGTCAGGAGCTGCTGTGGGAGGAGAGATGTGGGAAAATCAGTGAGTTTGGTGCTGTGAAGACATGAGGCATGAGGCAGGCATAAAAGAGGATTGATCTGGAAATGCTTTAGCCTGTAGCTGCTGAAGAATGCGAAGGCTGGGCTTGGGGTGGGAGGGATGGAGAGGGAAATGGAACAGGAGAAAACTGTTCTGCAAACTCATTCATGGATATTATCCTTCTTTTTAATGGGAACGTTCAGATACCAGGTTATCTATTTAAGTTATAAAGTATGGGAAAGACTACGATGCTCAGCTACAGAAGTGTCAGGCTTTATAGCACCACAGGGCTCAGGGAAAGCCGGTTTCCTCTAAGCCTTTTCTCCCATTTGTGCAAAGCCTGCACTGCAGTGCTGGGATGGGGAAAAGGATTTACTAATGGATGCAAAGAAGTGCTCTGGCTTTAATGCCATCCTATCCTGCTTCTGGCTCTGTAAAGCTACCTAAATGATCAGGCTAAAGCTTGTTGCTGCTTCTGGCATTACTGTCTCACCTCTTGAGATAGTGGTTGCTGCACATTTTCAACTTTACTGTTTTGCAGTGAGATTGAATGACTTGTATTCTGCTGCTATTTGTCAAACATTTCTCATATTTTAGTAAATTGTTCACTCTAGATAGGTGTCTAAAAGCAGTCATCTTTTTTGAAAGAGTACTCACTGGATTCAAAAAATAATTGATTGCTCAAGGCTGAAGTGATTTGTGGGCCAAGCCCTTAGTGTGACATTGGTTGGAATATTGTCGATTAGATGGATGGCTTCTTGCCCAAATAATACTTGCCTGGTGCCAGTCATTTTATAGATTTGTTAATGACGTTTTCTGGAAAGTACGTATGTAAAAGGCAAGGTTTCAGGCATATTCCATAAAGGAAAAAGAGAGCAAATTGTGTCATATGTGTATTCTGAATATAACTGACAAAAGCTGAACCAGTATCATATATTGAAATCAAGGTAGGAATAAACTGGGAAAGTTTCTTTTAAAAGGATGAATAAATGGAATAATGCAGCTGAGTTTGGTGTTATAAATTAAATACAGGAGTAGTGGAGAAATATTCTTTATAATCTTCTTGTGAACATTTCTGAATTTTAAGACTTCTTATTTTTCTTATTTCACCATTCGGTACTGTAAAAGACTTAAACATCTGGACTTTCTCCTTTAATCTATGATTTTTCTCATTAATAGTTTAGTACATGGCTTCCAGCTGAAAATATTTACAGTATTACTATATGCCTCTCTCTTTGTGCCAAAGATTTATGACTCTCCATTCCCATTTATATTCTAGTCTGCTCCTTATGCAATGCTTACGGCTATAATGTCAGAACATCCTCCTCCATTATGTTAAATAATGTGAATTTGCATTTCTCACATGCTATCCATTCTGTAGTCTTCTCCCTCAAAGGAGCAGTGAGTATGAGAGCTTGTGCATAATGTAATGTTTTCAAAAAGTGCTTTAACCCTCAATTTAACCCAACAATCTTGTATGCTAGAGGAGAGAACATCTGTAGATATCTGCTCACTGCTTGATCAGACAACTAAAATAAATGAATAGACTTCTGAAAAAGGATGCAGATCTTCTGCCTAAAGGATACTTCTGATCCTTTAATTTCTACTTTTAAGGTTAGAGTTACGTTCCTTGTTGTTACAAGCAGCTTTTTGGACCTTGAACAAGTTGTTTCCCTCTTCTGTTTATGTTACTTCTCTGTGGAATGGGGAGTTATAATTTCTATCTCCTAAGTTTTAGTCTAGAAGGATCTTAGCAGGGGTAAAAAACTTGTTAACTGGACAGCAAGTATATATCTTGCAGTAGCTCTGTGTCAGTTTGCATGTGTGTGCTCTAATATTTGATCCTCAGACAACACAGAATGAAAAATGCCGAATGGAAAATGACTCAAACATTTGGGGGAAAAAGACTATAAAAGTGCAGAGGAGCAGAGGGTGTGAATATGGGAAATACAAGCTGACACTATAGCTGAGTGGATAGATATGTCTTTTTTCATTATTCAGCACTACTAGTATATCATCTGAGATATCTATCTGCAGATAAACATTTAATTTATTGGTGTGATGTAGCATTAATGCTTTCTCTCTTTGACGAAATGCTAAAAACAGAATGACATGTTCCTCCCAGTACAGATTAGGGAATTCTAGGGTTATATTGTCCAATGTCTTATAGGCATTATTTGATGTGTTATTATACACCAGATTTATGTATATACATGGGCACTGTTTCCCCAAGGCTTATTTGCTCCTGCTTTCTTTTTTCTTTCCACTAGAAATATCGTTATCAAGATGAGGACGCTCCACATGACCATACTTTGCCTCGATTAACCCATGAAGTGAGAGGCCCCGAGCTTGTTCACGTCTCAGAGAAAAACTTGTCTCAAATAGAGAATGTCCATGGATATGTCTTACAGTCGCACATTTCTCCTTTGAAGGTAGGACTGATATTCACTTTGGCTTTGGTCCTCATATGGCGACATCATGTAACATGAAGCTGTTGGAAAACATGCTTGTTATTTGAATAGATTGTTCTTTGAAAGGTATTGGTGCTATTTGATCATTCTGTGTCGGGTTTTTAAGGCTTGGTGTAGCGTAATGGATGACAGTTTAACTGGCATAGCTTTGTATTGAGATGTGATGACTTTGGCAAAGGTAATCCCGACAAATGTGTCGTTTTCCTCTACGTTTAGAAAGGAGTAACACAGGTTTCTGGCCCTCGATATTGTCATGATTTTGGAATGGCATATTCCTTCTCTTCTTGGCTATCTTTGCTCACAAACTGAAAAAAAAAATGCTGCAACTGTAACCAGTGATGGAATCCTGTCTCTGGCATCTTACAAAGAACTGTGGCAAAGTCATAAAATGTATTATGAAAAGGGAATTCATTTGCAGCTATTGAAATATTTACTACTCAAACATTTCCTTCTTTTCCTGTGTGTGTGTGTCATTATTTAGAGTGATGTAGATATATCACTGTGTCAACTAAGGCAATTATTTACACGTATAGAAGGTTTGTGTGTATGTTTGTGTCAGGTTCCCTTTGGTATAGTTGACTGTGCAAAAAATGTTCACACAGTGAGCCTGTATACTAACTAAAAAGATTTCAGTTTCCAAAAATTGTATTTGCTCTTTAGCAAGATTGCATTAATCTGAAGGTGTTTCTAAACCTTTCCCAATGAAAGCATCATAGATGGAGAGAACAGCATGATGGTTTTCCTGTTAGTTGTTATTTTCTGTCAAAGCTGGGAAGCAAAAAAAAAAAAAAAAAAAAAGAGAGAGAGAGAATGACACTAATAGAGGTGATCAAGTTCTGGATAAGAGATTTGTTCAGGCAATTATATAAGCAGCACCCAAGGCAGTCGTGCTTTGCTCCTTCTGGTGCTCAAAGGTTGTGAAATGTGCTTTGCTTGCCTAGTGCAATAACGACAGAGTAGTAACAAGCGAAGGAAAATGTTTGTTATTAAAGATTGATGTGAATGCAGCTGGTGTTCATTGAGCCTTCATGGATTAGCCACATGAATTAATCTGTCCTTGGTTCTTGTTAGTTTGTGTAGTTTGTATGCAGTTTGTCTTTTAATATTTTGACAGCTTACCCTGCCCCCTGTCTACTGCAGAAGCCACCAGTAACACACAATGACGTATCTTCTTACACTCAGTGATATCTGCTTTGGAAAGGATTGCCTCCATGTGGCCTGGAGTAACCTGAGGGGAGAAAAAAAAGACAAAACAGTTTCTTGCCTGGAATAAATGTATTCCTGCTATTCAAGGCCTCCTTTGAGTATTAACATTATAGTGGTGCTTCTTATTCCTGAAAGTCAGAAACAGATGATATTTTGCTTCACAGAGGGAGACTTCCAAGTAAGGCTGCATGATCCAAGCTGATAACATAGCGACAATGGTAAAAAAATCTGTTGTGAAGTGAGGAATTAGGATTTCAGCAGACTTCTGCAGCTGCTTAAAATGGTTCCTAGTCTGTGTTTCTACCGAGAGAGTGCCCACAGTTTTCTGAAATGCAGGCAGAAGAGGAGCTATGCAGTATTTCCACATGAGAATGAGTTTCTCATTACAGAATTATTTCGAAGCCCTGAATAAACCTGATGCTAGAGCCCAAGACACTGTGGTGCTCTGCCCTTGTCTGGTTTGAAATACCTGTTTTTGGTTCACTCTTTTTCTTTTTTTTTTTTTTTTTTTTGACGGGGGGCGCAGACGAGGGGCAGATCTCACTGAATTTCCAGTTCCAAAGTTTTTTTTTTGTTTCTGTGAGTTCTGTGTTTTTGAGAAATGCTATTCCAAACACTCCAAAACCCCTTCAGAATATGTTCATAAGCTGCAGAACGTCTCCCCAATACTCTGATTTATTTGGTATTCTGGTATGTTCTCAGCAGGACCGTATAAACATCACAGTTGCACCAAGCAAAGGTTAACATTAAAGCTTACTGCCTCTAAACCCAGAGTGTTCATTCTAGAAAAATGCAAAATACTCCGTTTTAAAGACTTGATGAATGTGCTTGCCATTTAAATATTTTGTTGTCTCACATGAGAGGTGGAGCTGTCATGATCCTGCTCAGAGAATACTCAACAAATGCTGGGGCTCCAAAGTCAGCCTGTCAACGTTAGTCCCAGGAGCAAGAAGACATTGACATTTGCAGTGGGATAGAGCTGTCAGGAAACTCCACCGAGAGCTGTTCTCACTGAACAGGTTGACTTGTTCTGCCCTAGTTTTGTGAATGCAGGTCAGAACATTCAGTGCAGAGGGAAAACGTGTGTAACACAAGGCCGCAAGTTAGCTTCTACCACGAGGAGGGATCAGATCAGCTCCTGTGTCAGGAGGGCTGTCTATCCAACAAGCGATGCCACCTGCGCGGGCAGCACAAGCAGCGTCATGGATTGCTGGCTGAGCAGGGTTCAGGTCGCTGGCTGAATTTCCCTTTCCCTGCCCAAATTTCACAGTGAGGTGTGCAGCAGCGGGATGCACCTCCAGTGGGATTTTTGAGACAGCTGTTCGTGCTTATTGGAAGCAAAGAGCCCTGCTGATGGAATGATTCACCCAGGATGCTTTCTTTGGAAAAGAAAGTACTTTGAGGAGGAAAAGGTTAATTTTTTTTTGTATGCATTTGTGATCTTTTGGGAAGAAATCTGCAAAGGTGGTGCAATCAGCTACCCGTCAACGTGGCTAGTCTGAGCACCCATAGCTAGCCAGTAGACACAACCAGCTTTGGAACCTGAGAGTGTTGTGCCCTGTCTGGACTTACAGGAAACATCTCAGCATGTCCACAAGATGGTCTGATAGCTTGAGTATGGACTGGTCTCACTGTAATTTCATATTCCAGATTAGTTAGTTGATGTAGTCCAGAAACATCCCTGTGAAGCTACTGGCTATTGAGCATTTCAAAATCCCTGGGTTTTGTTGAACTCATAAAGTGAATTATCTTTAAAGTTCTCACACCCGTTGTTTATGTTAGTTGATCAGGAACAGGACCCTCATCTGTTCTGAAAATCTATTTGAGACACTCAGATTTGGGTCAGGATATTTTTTAAGAATATGAATATGATTTCTCATGTTGATGGTGGGCATATCCTGTGATCTTTCTAGTCTCTATAGTCTGGTGTGCACAATAACAAGCAGAATAGTCTTGCTGAAAAGTAGAACCTCTTTTGACTCTGATTTTGATTTCTGTAATTTTGTGATTTTGAGCATGAACTTTGCTATTGCCTTGTAGCACTACCCATGCACACAGCTCAGTGTTAGTAAATACATTTTAAAAAGCTGTAGGATCGTGTTAAAAGTAGATCTGCTTAACAGCATCTACTTCATAAGGGATCTACTTAACAAGTAGATCTACTTAATAAGGGATAAGACTTAGGACTCTTCAGAGAATTTGAATGTCAAACAGAGAAGTTCTAAAGAAAGTTTTTGGTTATATAGTAGTATCGTAGCAGGTGGGAAACTGCTAATTTTAGAGCAGCTTTCAGAAAGTATTACTAAACATATTATGATTTTAAACGTTATTTGAAACTTGCAGAGGTGAGGAACTTGTGTTTTCTTACTCCTTTGAAGGAAAAAGCACGCTGAGAATCAGATTGGAAATACTTTTCTTGCATTTTCTCCTATTTGACACTAGATGGTGCAGTTAACCGAGAATCTTTTGATCGGCTGCTTAAAACCTTGGGCAATCTGTCAGCGAGGGCTTCAGGGTTAGACGGTGCTAATTCAGTAAAAATGACTCTTTAGAAATCAGGCGAGTCCTTGACATGCTGGGACATGCTCGAAACTCCTGAGCCCTTGACGTGCTGGGAGTTCTTCTCGTTAGAGCACAGCAATACCTGGATTTCAGATGTGAGGACTGCCTCTAAATCAAGTCTTTCCCTCTGCTCCATCCTATGAGAAATTGAGCTAATCGGGGTTCATCAAATGACAGCATTTTTGGGGTAAACCTTAATACTACTATTGAGGGATTGGATTTCCTGAGCTTTTAAGCATATTTGACTTTCTTAAGAAAAGCTTATAAGTGAAAAGTATCTGTGATCTTGCATTTCTTCAATTGCTTGAACATTTTAAATGTTAGGATGTTAGGGTATTCCCCAGCCCTTATCCTTGTTCCCTGCAGGGTATATACATTGGTGGTGTTTGGGTGAAAAGGAGTAGCCAAGTTATTGCTACTATCTTAGCCTAAGATAATTTTAAAGAAGGAAAAGTTTTATTTTGTTTTGAGTTTTTTTGGTTTGTTTGTTTTTAATGTGGTGGTTTGGGCATCTCTTCAGTGGCCTCCTATTTGATGGTCTCACTTTGCAGAAGGGAAGGAGCCACTGCAGAAGTTCCTCCTTCTCTTGCTGTGACACAGTGCTGCCCTGTAGCTCTGCAGAGTTGCTGACATGTAACAGAAATCAGGGCTGATGAAATTGCTTTTCAGTGGAGAAAGCAGGGGGAAAAATCTCCAGGCAGGGCAAATAGGATTTCACTTACTAGAGGTCTCCAAAATCAAAATTATATGTGAATAGCCAACTCTGTAAATTGCTTTGCAAAAGACAGATTTGTTTCTCCCATTACACTGATTCTCTTTGCTCTTTTTCCTTGATGATGGCAAAAGGCCCTGCTGTGTTATTTATTAGAGATTCTCTGTACCCAGCGAGAAAAGATGATGTCACTTGATCATTTTTTTCCGCTCCAAGCCGGATGATTCCCCTTCTCAACTCCTTTCCTCTCGTGAATGTGCACAGTGCCATTTGCATTCCCATCTTTATCCTTCTGGTCTCATTTCTGAGAGGTCTCCTTCAATTTGGCATGTCCCCTTTGCTCTCTTTAATGAAACAGCTCTCTGCATCCTCTCCAAAGTCTTTCTAGTCCAAATGTGAGTCAGACCCTACTATGGCATGTGCTGTCCTTTTTCTGACAAATTAGCAAAGAAAGGGAAAGGAGGCCGTGATGATGATACTGGAAGATTAATTAACCTCTGCAAAATGTCTTAGCCTGAGCTTCCTGGATGTGTCCTAAGAAACAAGTTTTTGTAATTTTTTTTTTTTTAAGTCCAGAAAGGTAGATTAGGTGGAAGCCTATTATTTTACGATTTAACATTGATTCCAAAGAAATTATTTGTTCAAAATGAAATTTGGAAAAATAAGATCAAAGCTGCCTTTTCTCTGTGTGTGTGATTTTGTTTTTAAATGCAACAATTCCCTTTCTCACTTTGAAAAGTTTTGGGGGTATTTTTCAACTATCAGATTCTTTGTACCATGCGAAGTCACAGACTGGTCACAGACACCACGCACGGAGAAGACTCTGAGACTTTCCTAGTGTTGCACAGATCTTCAGAGCAGCATTAGCAAATGCAGGAGACTCCTTGCTCATGTAGCTGGAGAAGCCACTAGCTGCCAGAGAACAAGATTTACCCAGGAAAAACAAATTGCTGCTGCTTTCAGCCTTACCAGGCCTCATTCTCCTGCATAAATCCAGCTTAGAAGGGAGCCCAGCTCAAAATCATTAAAAATATATATTTTGCCAGAGGTGCTAAACATGCTCAAGAATCCCCTGGTCGAGCTGAGGCTGAGATGGAGAAGAGGAGGCCAAACGTGCCCAGGTCCCCAGTGCTGGGCGTTTCGGGGGCTCCTCGGCCCCGGAGGGCGGCGGGACGGAGGCTGCGCTGCCTCCTCGGCACACGCTGGCAGGAGGCAGCCGAAGCTTCCTCGTGCAATTGCAAAATTAATTGGGGTTATATAGAGGACGCGTTACTGTATGCTGGCATATATTAGCAAGGCATCTCCAAATTGGATCTGGCGTCCTTTTCCGTGCGGAGCGCGGCTACGTTTCTGGAGTATAGCTAATCTGCAAGAAGTGTTTTTTTAGCCTCAGGGCCAGCAATAGTGATCTTATAATAATACTTTTGATCTCTGAACTTGGTAGCTTCCTAATTTGTGCCTTTTTCCCTTCCCACCCCTTCCTCCCGGTTTTAACACGCCGTTATTGCCAAAATTCTGTACTGCAGCCTGTGCCCGTCAGTGAATACCCGCTGAATATTCAGGAGCTTGCTTCATTAAGATACAGCACGTTACATGCCTAATCGTGTGCTGCTTTTCTCTTAGCCTTACGGTAACAGCAGATAAGCCTCTCCCATAGATCCGTATCTGTGATCTATGCTTTTTAATATAAAAATGCAATTGGATTAAAATGAGACAAGGGGAAAGCATGAATGTGGCACCGATGCTTTGTGCATCTGGGGAAGTAAGCAAAGGCAGTTCCAAGTTTTATTTATTTTATTCTCTTTTCCACGGTGAGATAGGCAGTTTGTAAATCAGTATTATGAAGAATAATTTTGTTCCGGTTCCTTGGGGACAAGAGTGACTCCCATTTTTTGCAAACCTTCCCTTGGTCTGAAGAAGGCGCTAAAACGGTGCAAAACACAAGTGTTGCAGTCCTGAAGAAGAAGAGCTCTTGCTCTCGTAACCAGATCTGATAAAGCCCCCTGTTTGTGTGCTGGATTTTTGCCTTGCATGGCTGATGGATGGCTCTCCACATGATTTATGTTGTTGCGGCCGGTATCTTGTTATCTTCCTGGCTTCTGACAGAATTAAAAAGAAACCAAGTAAAATTGCTTCTGTCAGTAGGTGATTTAACTGAAGAAACCTCAGCAAGTTAAGGTAAACCACAGGCAACATAATTCTTTTTCTTTTTTTTGGCACTTAAATGACGACTTATGATAGGCACAAGCAAAGCAGATTCTCAGAGTAACTACCAGACCCATCATATATTGTAAAATTTGCCTGAAGAATGGAGAGATGAATTTTCAAAGGAAATTTTTTTTCTGAGGAAAATATTTTTAGGCTATGGACATGGTGCAAGGGCTTCCCAAGGTATTTTCAAATGTTAATCTGAACTGCAGTTTCAGGAGACTTTCTCTGTTCTTGATATGCTGGGTGCTTTAGCCATTACTATTAATTAGCTTTTATTCTTTTCAGATGTTAGATTTCTCCTTAAGGATAGTTTTGCTCCTACAACTTACTCTGTTTTTTTTTTTAAAGAAAAAAGAAAAAAAAAGTCTCCTGTGCTCTGCATATTTTTAGCCACGTCTCTCCCTTGTTATGCAGAAAATGAAGTATTCCAGAATCCTTTTTTTCTTGTTATGTCTCTTTCCACAATGTTTTATGTAGTACTAGTTACTTTTCATTTTCCTGTAACTCAGTGAACTGTTTTTCACCTGTCATATTGGCATACTCATAAAATTGATATTCTCAAAAGTAACAAATAAACAGACAGTACATGTACTGTTATGAAAGTTATTTTATTTATTTATTTATTTTTACGTTGGAATCTATGAAATTAGTGAGTGGAAAGACTCCTGGATGCTATAGACATGAGATTTGTCTCAGCTTCCTTCCTTTTTTTTTCTAGGAATACTGGTATAAAAGTATATCTCCAGCCATTTTTGCCACTTTTTAAAGCCTTCCTTGATGAAAAATGTAATCTAAAACAACTTCATCCTAAAACAGGAGAGATTATTTTTCTCAGAGAGATCAGAAAGGTTTAACACCAGTTATTTCCCTAAACTTAGCGCTTGTGGTGCCCCTAAATTTGGCACTTGCAAATTATGCACTTATGCACTCTGCATTTTAAGTGAAGAGTTAAAATTCTGCAATGTGTTTTCCCCAGGGACACACTCATAATTCAGTCCCTCCATAGGAAGTTTATGAGTTGATACTTTTCATGAAGTTTTGACATGTCAAAAATATTTTAACTTTATTCAATGTAAGGCAGAATGTGCACCCAGCAGAAGTGGGCTCTGCACTGCCACCTCCAACACAAAAAGGACAGAATTTATTTACTTATTTATTTATTGCAAACCTAAAGGAGGAACATCGCAGCAGCCTGACTGCTAAATGCTTAGGCTAATTCCTGTTTTGTTTTTAAGAGCGTAATTTTCAGACTTCTATTTCCTGTGGCTCTTATTTCAATCACATACTGTGTAGCCGTTAAGAAACAAGAGTCTTCTGGCATTATGTTAAAAAATATCCTGGCTATTACTGTCAAGCTGTTTTCGAGAATATAGTCTAAATAATAGTTTTAGGGATTGTTATTGTGATTATTATTATTATCATTTTGGTAGTATCAGTATAGAGAGCTGAGGCTTTTCAAGGAGAGCTTCAAATGGGAAACAAATATTTCTTGCTCTTCGCTTCTCTGCAGTGTATGTATGTATTTCAGCACATTATGTCACTTGCTTCCTGATAATCTTTTAAGGATAACATTGCCACTGTAGCTGGTGGAAATGTCCCCGCACAGCCAGCAGCCTTGGTGCCTCCCGCAACTTCTCTTAGTCCTGCACTCTCCACTGACTTTACCTGATCCCCCACAGTATTTTTGCTCTCTCCTCTGTCTCCATCCATGTTATTCTTTTTCTTTTCCATATATTTATTAAGTTCTTGTTACTTTTTCTGCATTCAGATTTACCTTGAGGATTTGTTCCCATATTACCCACGTGTGTTTTTCCTTATTTCTCCATTATATCTGTTTGTACCCCTACACATGGATCTTGTTAATAGCTCAAACCACCCCCAAAGTACCAGGTTGTACCACATAGCTGTTAATACCTAATCACTGTTGCCCTTCTTGTGTAAGCCAATTCTGTATTTATTGATCATTTTGCTTTTTGGAAGTTGCTCTAAGAGAGAAGAGATATGTTTCTGTCTATCTATCTACTGTAGTTCATGCTCTTTATGAATAGCGTTGGCTTCTTTTATTGCTGGAAGTCTTTTTTCTCCCCTCCCAAGCAAAAGTGAGATAAAACACACTTGAATGTTATCAAGCCTAGTGACTCCATCAAAAAGAGCAGTGCTTTAGGCCTTCTTAATTCTCCTGAGACTTGCTGAAGCTCTGAGCAGCAGCAGGTGCAATTGATTTTTTCAACCTACAGACCCAGGCACACAGTATTGCATCTACTGACCTCCATACTTGAACAGCAGATATCTTCTACATACTTAAAAGCTATAAAGCTATCTGTTTAGGCTAAAATGCAGAGAATATTTTTTCCTCAAAGCCAAACTTTTACTCTCATTATGATAAACATTTGCCTACATTTCTGTGCTGGATTCAATCAGCCATCAGTAGCTGATCCCAAAGCTTGTGCTTCCTAACCAAAAATACTTATTAAAACTCGCTAACTAACTTAATAAAATGATTATAATTGATAACACATTGAGAGAAAGGATGGAAAGACTAATGACGTTTTCAACAGATAACTTTCTACTTTGAAGTCAGTGTCACAAATTGTGTCTTTGATCAAATAGATAGGCAAATTTCAAGCAAGAAGACCGATTTTTTGGTGAAAGCAAATAGCATGTGAGTATAAAGGCTTATATTAGTTACTGGGAATTAGCCAGAGTAGCACAAAGGTATCAGCACTCTAGGAGTGTTATTGCCATTAACCAGCTTTTGAGGGCCATCCTTGCAGCTTATTTTACATTCAAATTGCTGCTGTTTCCTCTTTAAAAGATTCTGGGGCTTCTTCTTCCCCTTACTATTTTGCAGCATATCTGAGCTGGATTAAAGAATTCATCTGAAACTGACTTATTTTCCTATTTTTTTAAAAAATACGTGCTTTTTTAACATGCTTTTTTTGAAAAGGCTTTATTTTTCAGTGTTCCTGAGATGTTGATGTTTGCTTAAGGCAAATGTGAATGAGCAAGGATCAGAAAAGTGGGGAATATTTGTCTTATACTTTACTAATAGTTGTAATGTCTAAGGATATCTGAAAAAATGGCTATATCATTTCAGTTGAAATATTCAAGACAGGATTCCATTCCTAAAAATGTTCTCCTAAAGACATTGTGACAACTGAATTTTAATCCTTTATTTTGGAGTGTAAACTAGGCCGCAGAGACAACTTGCCTCTTGCTGAAGAAATGGAGCTGCAGGTATAGACAAAAGCAAAAATCAACCAGGCCAAGCATTGTGTCAGTATTTTCCTTTCTAAAATCTGCAGAACAGAGTGTTGAACAGCATGGTGGGGCATTGGGATGTCAGCATCTTACTGCTCTTACCAACTCTGAGCGTGAGGATTCCCTTTGGAAATGTGCCGGTGCTTCCCCCGCTCTCCCGGCAGCACTTCTCCTGTTGAGGAGTTGCAGGATTAATGCTTTAGGAGGCTTGTGCATGTCTATGCTTTGGGAAGAGATCTTCCTCCTTTGAAGAGTTGCACAGGCAAAGTCTTTTTTTTTTAATTTATATATATATATATTTTTATCCTGTAGTGAAGCAGGATAGATATGTTTTCCAGTATGGATTCATTTTTCAGACCAGGATTATCTAAAAAGTCTATGCATTCAACCCATTCATAGGGTCATCTGATACATAGATCTATGGTCTACCTTTCCATATGCTGGCTTCATCTTTTTATTTTAAGGTTTTTTTTTTTTTTTTTTAGCTGGAGCAAAAGGACTGAGTTCACTGCCACATCCTCATCTGTGTTTTACCACAGTCCTTTTCAGCTTGGTGGGAACTTGAGCTACTTTGGAGCTGTGTGACATGTAGCAGGGAAGAGAAGCATCTTGAGGAATATTCAGCACAGGCTTGCACGAGGATATGTGCAGCTTTGGGGAAAGGCAACCAGGGCATGAACTATTAATAAGATAAGCAATTTATATGAAAAGTTTGGAAACTGATCTTTTTCTACCAAGTGATTAGACAGCCCCATCTAACTTAGAAATTGTTCAACTTTTCCCACCCAGGCCATTGGCATCTCTATAGTACTATTTAAACATATTTCTCTTGACAGGGTGCTGATACTAGAGGTGAATAAACCAGAGTCTCTGCCATAAACCTGCTATCTCAGCAGGCACTGAGATCCGCTTACCTTTTTTGTCATTAATTCAGCTACAGCTATCTTAATACATAATTTTTCTGGCAATTGGAGCCCAGGTTTTACTCAAGTTAGTCAAACAAGTTGAAATTGCTTGTAACAAAGTGCCATAATTGTAGCAGAGGCATCACTGGAAGATGGTAAGTAGGTGAGGTACTAATTAAATTCTTCTGAAGTTTGGCAATTTAATATTCAAAAAGAGTCTGAGCCCACATAGTAGCTCTTCATTGCGTTGCCACTGGGTATTACAGAGGGAGGAAACCTTAACGAAAATAGCAGCCTGTGAGCGTTTTTTCCTGGACTAGCCTGCCTAAAATTTGGGGTGAGTATTGCTCCCTTATTTGAAACACAAACGTGGCAGAACAGATTTGTCTGTTGCCGACCTCTGTAGATGTCAGTAAGATCATGCGTGGGTGGATAAGTGCAAATTTCCCAAATGCTGCTAAACCTGGGGATGATGGTTGTGTTTATATATAATCTTGAAAACCAGGATTCTTTTATATTCAGGCTTCTGGGGAAAGTAGGTTTCAGCCTAATTTAAGTAGGAATACATCTCCCTTTGATTTTTCTAAGGCATGTAAGCCACAAACTCTTTTAAATTCTTTTTTTTGAAAAATCTCATCTGATATTTAATGAGAGGTGTGGGAGAGCAGAGAATTTGTCGCTCTTCTGTAACACAGCCCAGATCATCTGAGCTTTGCTACATCAGGACTATTGACTGGGTTATTAGTGCAGTCCTTACAGGCCCCTGAATACATCAAAGCAAATATTCCACTGCCCTTCTCATTACAGCTATCAGTAATGATCTAAGCAAGACTGGTCCAAAGATTCCTCCCTCGATGCACATTCTTTCCAAGCCTCTTAATTCAATCTGAATGATGATGATAATTTAGGTTCTAGTATTACCCAGGGGCTGTGATTGTAGATCAGGGCTCCATTGTCCTAAGCATTGTACAGAGATGCGAAAGGCTTAAATGGTGCAAAACCATGGAGATACAAGGGCTAAACCAAATACGATTGGGAAGAAATTAATAGGACTCCCTACGTATATTCCTTCCAATCAAATTATTTCCACTTTTTAAACTGTTTTATAATGCCTTTATAATTTCTTTAGCTAGAGATGTTCATATCTCAAGGCTGAATTACAGAGCTAAGTGGTATCTTATTACACATATTGGCTCTTTACCATTAGAACTGCACTAGCACTTTGGATCTGGCTGAGCGAGAAACATGCAGACAAATGTACTATGTCTCCTTTTGTCAAACAAAACAGTGACAATTTAAGTTGGCTCCAGGAATGGAGTTTATTTTTAGCTAAAGACACCTAAGTAGTAGGGTCTGCCATGATTACTCAGTGTAGAATATAGCCACCTAACATATCACTGCTTAATGTGTTAATTAATTATGGACTTGACTTAATTCTCCACATGTGTTGAAATGAGTTGATGACTGTTAATATAATTTCAATCATCAGATAGGTTTTTCAACATTGTGATGGTTTGTAAAATTGTATTTTCTTAATTATAGTAGGATAAACGCTCCATTAGGAGACCTAATATAACAGTCCTGATGGTGACATTTTGTCAGCAGGGAGATACATCTCCTACCCTCTTCCTCGCAAACACTTTTCTCTGATGTTTGCTGGTTTACTACATATAATATTGAAGATTCTCAATGAATACAAGGCCTTACCCAAGTTCTCCATAATATTTCTTAAGAGAAACCCATAGATATTAATGAGTGTAGTGTTTCTGGCACAGTCTGACTTCTAGGGGTGCTGGTGGAAGGCACTGCAGTGTGCTGTGGTTGTGTTCTCCAGGATCCTTTGCTAAGCCCTGGAGTCCACAGTGGCATATCTTTAGGCCAACATTTCATGTGATGTCAAAACACAAAATTTTGAGAAAGTCCTTATGCTCTAGAAATGCTTTCTCTTCCCCAAGACTTGCTGGAAAGAAGTGACTGGTTTCCTTTGACCTGTTAGATGTGTGGTTTTCTCCCAGATTGCTCAAGATCTGTCAACTGCAGGGTTGGAGGAAAGGCTTGCTTGTTGAAGACATAGTTTTGGGCAAGAACGAGTAATAGAGCAAAAGTTAGAAAGATAGAGAAGAATAGAAATTATATTTCTCATGTGTTCTTTTTTTTTCTTTTTCCATTTGCTTTTCTGTGCCTCAGATTTCCCTGACATTCACACTTCCTACTTGTTTCATCAATACTACATAAGGAAAGATGGGGAAAAACATGAGGGTTTCAGATTGTGACAGGACTAATTAATTTAGGTCAAGATCTGGATCCAAGATGACCTTCTGCATTCCCACTGTGTTTCACACAGTTTCATCATTTTTGTTCTGAAGCACTAAGATCATAAAGAAGACATCTACCACCTACTCTTCATCATGATCTTTGCTCAGCTCTCAACTATCACTGTCTCTTCTGCCACTTCTGCAGGGTGCACAGGGTTCAAACCAGGCTCCCCAGAGCTCCCTAGAGCCAAGATGTGCATCTGGGGCAAAATCTGCACCTGGAAGCAAAGAACTATATTAGTTTGACCCAGTCTGATTTCCAGAGACAGAAGGAAGCTTGCAGCAAGGATAATTTAGTTTTTTGATAATTGAGGGTTGACTGGATTTGATATTTGTAAAAACAGAGAAAGGTGAGATTAAAAACAAACAAACAAACAAAACCCAAAAAACAAACAAACTCCCTTTCTTGCAGGTATACCAATTATATGGGATTATATGGAATAAAGTGACTCATGGTGACGTAGTTAACAAAAATGTGCGGTATCAGAGTTGTTATGTTCAGCAGACTGGATGGCAGCAAATATTTATGCATCTTTTAAGAAACACTAGGGGTGATCTTGAGAATTACACATCAGAAAATCTGTGCCAGATACATTAAATGAGATAAAAGTAATAGCACTGGGAGAAACAAGAACAGTTTATGTAAGGCAAAAATGGGTTTCTTTTAACTTGCTAGAATCTCTAATAGTGTCAGTAAATTAGTGATAGTGGAAAAGAGGCTAGAGTTATATATTTGCATTTACTAAATACCTTTGACAAAGTCCCATCACTCTTACCACCAAGGAAAGAAAATAGCCCTGAAAATAAATACTATCAAAGATTAGAAGCTATGACCAAAACAATTAAAAGGCATGAATGGACTATTTGCAGTATAATAAAAGGAAACAAGGGTTATTGTAAGACAACCTGAGCCAGGGAAAGGCCATACACACGTTTTTGAAACTCACTCTAGCCTGAACTGTAGAAACACAAATTATTTATTGGTAACAGTGGAAAGAGATAGACAGGCACATGGCAATTTGCAGATGGCATGCAATTATTTTAGATAGCGACAGCAAGACAAAGCTGTAAGAAATTTCAGATGAATCAAACAAACAGAGCTGAGAGAGCAGGCAGATGATGGATGAAGGGTAATGTTGAAAAATATGCATCTCCACAGCAGAAGGGGAAATATAAATTGCTCATATAGGCTTAATTAACTGGATGTTTTATGAGCAAATCTCTAAGTGATTGAAATCACTAAGCAAAATGAGTGCAAGTGCATTGCAAAAGTTAAATACTGAAATAGTGCCATAAGCAGTTCTATTACACAAAGCTGCCAGAATTTTTTTAAAATAGGGGAAAAAAAGAAAGTATACAGATTGCAATGGGAAAATAAGGTATTTTTTCTACTGTTTTCCCAGCAAAAGGATGTATTGGGTTTTCTCCCGTCTTGGTCACTTTCAGTTAAATTGGAATGAGGCTAAGGGTTTCAAAGCAATTCCTGCAAGTGGAAAGAAGAAAGATAAAAAATGAACTCTTAGGCACCAATGAATCTGCACAGTTACAAGAAGTGGCAGAGTTGGGAGAGAGACTTTCCACCCCCAGGAAAGCGTTCTCTCACAGCCAACACCTTACTATGCACAGCCAAATTTTGCAGCACAATTCAGAGCTGTAGGAGAGGAGGCCTTGCTTGCTCATGCATCCATTTGCCTGAAGTCTGGAAATATTTCACGAGAGAGAGAGAATATGAGAAATCAGCACCTTTCAGATGAGAGATAAAAAAATCGGAGCTTATAAATCACGTGCCACTGTGCAGATGGATAGGAAATTATATTTTAGTGAGGTTTCCAGTAAAGCTGTAGAGTGCAAAGCATGTTGCTGTTCTAAGGGTCTCGCTGATAAAACGGGTCTCTGTTTAATAGGACATAATAACCTGTCCTATCTAACTTTTTATAGGCTGTGCAGACTGGGAACTCCAGGAATCTGCCAGTGCAGTAAAAATTTCTGGAATCTGTAGAATGAAAAAAACAGATGCAATGTCTGAAATTCCTTCCTAGGAAGGGAACTAGGCCCTCTAAAACTGTGAGATGAGCTTAAAATTGCAAGGTATTTAAAAATAATAAAGTCTGTCTTTTTATTTATTTTATTTTTCATTCTTGAGCTCTGAGGTTTTATGGTAACTGAAACTATGAGAACGTGTTACTCTGTAAAAAGTCATATTTTCCCTTAATTACATTCCTGCACCACTTGAGCCTATAAAGAAAAGAGCCAAGGTATGACTCGCTCAGAATATGCGTATCAGTGTCAGTAGGACATTAAATGCTTTATTGAAGGGACACATGGGGTGCATTGTTTTCACTTCCTTATAATTCACTCATGCAGAAAAAGCTCCATTTTCTGGTATTTTTTATGCCAATGATAATCTGCTCATTATATATATAATCAAAATGAAGTGTTTTATGTCAACAGGAAAGTAACTTTTGCATTGTCACCTATGTTCATGATTATTTTAACATGACTTTATGTTTTTATAATAGATGACTGAAATGGAATTCATTTGGGGTATTCTTGTTATGCTTCTTTCTCATTGACTGATGAGATCATACAGGGGCGGAGACAGAAAAACAACAAATGAGTGAATATAGCCTGCTTGTCTACTAATTTCATTCAGTAAAAGCTGATGATAATCTTCCTGTAACTCCAGTATATACTTCAAAGCCCTAAATCAACGGAGGGTGTTGAAACTGCTGTCAATTTAGTGGTCGCACCAGCTAATGCACAACTTCACTCACTCTGGAGTCACTGCTATAGAGCAAATAAAATTGTAATATTTCTCCTATGAATTTACCAGTTTCCAGAAAGTCACCCAGCCAATGCTTTTTCAAATTTCTAATGCTTTAGCAGAGAGCTGACCCTACAAGATGCTGCTGTTGTCTTCCTTGTTGTACAATTTGATATGTTTTCTAATCTTATGAGCTGTCTTTACTTAAAATATTAACTTCACAAAAATAGTAACTTTTTATAATTTTCCTGAAATATTTAAGGAGTGGTATCTTATCTATATATGGAAAAAGCAGGTCACTTTTCCCTGGTTTTAAGTTATATGGCTGCAACAAAACTGTATGTACCATTGGAAGTGAAAACCACATGAGCAAATTTATTGTCAGAAACAATAGTGAAAAGATAAAAGTATAACTACATGGAGAGTTTCTCATGAATAGAGATAGAAGATGTTTTAATAGCAAACTTGCCATAAATAGTTATCTTATTCCTGCTTCAAAACTCTTTGTCATTTCAAATTGAAGTGTACAAATAATTTCATTTGAATCCAGGAGAGGAAAAGTATTCAGAAATAGCAGTACTCTGTATTGACATTTTTACTACAATGTTTGTTTTGAAAAAGTCAAAGCATTTTATTTCAAAGCTGCAAAATAATTCTAGGCTTGTCTGTTTTAAATGGCATTCAGAAATGGAACAAAATCTTCAAAAGCAAGAATGAGAAAAAAAATAATTTCTCTCCTCCAAAGAAAAACTTTTGTATTGGACTGAATGAAACAATTCATATCTGTCTGACCTGGTTTTAATCTTTGGTTGCTCAAGGAATAATCCATTATTTACAGAGATTTAACTGTGAATATGTGACTAAATATGTATGCGCCTTCAGAGAATGGCTGCAGTAAACCTGTTAGTTTCGATCTTTTATTTTGATTGACAAAGATATACATTAAAATTACCTTCACACCTTCCCTACCGGCAATTTCCACACGAGTAGTGTGAACTCTAAAGAAGTAAACTCTTTCGGTGCATGCAATGATCCATGTGTGACTGACTTTCATTGAAAACCGTTCAGTTTTCTCATATAAATACTCCAGTACCATTCTACTTTTGGAAGGATGCGTTGTATTATTTGCCAAATGGTAATGAAACCTACATATACACACCAAAAGGAAATAAAAAACCTCCTTTAGCAGCATGTCACTGAGGTTTAAACCTGGTTTTGAAATGGTCTGCTGTTTAGTCATAGCAGACATGTTAGGCTTTTCTAGAATAAGTCATTTTGTGTCCTTCTAGCAAGGTAGTCCAAGGGATGAGGACAATATAGCTTGAAAGGGAGGCAGGAGAAGGGCTATTTCCAGCCTCTCCAAGTCTAGTGTTCATGGACCTTTGATATCCGTAATATGGCAATATAGCTATTATATTTGGCAAAACACTTGTTTGAAGGTGTTATGGGTAGGTGTATCTTCAGCAAGGGGCATTTTGTGGTGTTTCAGTCTTTTGTCTTAAAACAGTGGTGGCTTTGGCATGCCGAGGCTAGGGTGATATGGGTTCAGGTAAAGGGGCCTGCAACTACAAAGTTCCTAATGGGTTTCCCACCTGCTGCGCTCTGAATTGCAAATTGATTTTTGAAAACAAATCCTTAAAATATTTCCTGAAGATATATATGTCTAACGTCAATAACAACTTCTTAAATTCTCCTCTGTTTTTGATTCCTTGGTTTGACCTTTTAACTGCCGTAGCTTAAGTCCAAGTGGTGGAAATACCTGTTCATCGTCTGGTGCTTGCTTTGCCATACCACGATCTTTGGTTAATGTCTGCAGTTTAATTACAGGCCTTCCCTTTCATTCTCCACCCACCCCTCAGCAAATAATAACTCAAAAAAAAATCCAGAATTCGAATAATACTTATTTCTACTTATAGTTCTACATAAATTCAAATTTATATTTAGAGCCAAAGGAAATGACAAACTTTTTTTTTTTTTAACATCTATAACCTACCTTGTAATTAATTACAGAGGATGTAGAGATAATAGTCTGACAAATACTTTAGAATATGTCATTAATAAACTATTTTCCTGAGTAACTTGTTTTAGATGTTGCCTTTATAATTATATATTTGTGTATATATATATATTCAGAATTCAGAAAATATATTATATTTTAATTTCTCTTTCTCTGATAGTAGTTATACATTCCTGATCTCTTTTGTCATTTCAAATTAAGTACAAAAAAGAAGAAAATTGAGAATGAGCCTGTCAAAGTTAACTTTAGTCAAGTGCAAGCAAGTGTTTTTTAAATGGGGAAAACAGAGGTAATGAAATCCAAATCAAGGATTTTATTATTATTTTCCTTGTAAGTATGCACATGCATAATTGCATATCTATGTTTTGACAGAAGTCTTGATTAAGGTCAATGGGGATTTTTGCCTAACTGCTGTGTTATTGTCCATTGCTTGGAATATTATCCAAATCACATAAACATGTGCCTTTTTAATTAAGCCCCTAATGTAAAATAGCATTTCATAGGGCATTTTGCTGATGAGTTTTAGATGAAGAATAAAATCTTTATGGTGCAGGATACAAGTGTACTTACAGTATGTTTTATTTAGCTACCCTTCTCTTTGTATAGATAAGAGGGGAAATGGTTTCAAGCTAGGCTCTTCCAAGCTATGTTGGAAAAGCATGTGAGGATTACAGTTAAGGGTCTTTTTTAAGATTTATTTGATACTGACAATATGAGTGATTTGGAGAAAGGATGAAATAGTTTCTTCTGTTTCAGCTGTGTCTTCAGCATTCTGCTCAAGTCGTATCTTGTATTATGTATAAGATACTGCATATAACTTATGAAGAATTTCTAGGTCATCATCTTTTTCAGTTTAATGCCCACTTTGACTTTTGTCTTTCAAACAGAGATCTCTTCATCAGTCCAAAGCACTCTATCTTATTTAACGTCCCAGAAACACTGAAAAGAAGTTGACAATCATATTTATATGTGTGTGCATGCATTTGTATGCGTGGGTATGTATGTGTATAGGTGTATTCCTATAATGTATTTGCAATGAAGCCTAGAAATCTTCATTTTCTTAAAAATTAAGGGCCATATATATCTTACCTTCAATCTTTTAAAATAGTCTGTAGTTTTCTCATTACTACAGTGCACTATGTCCTTCCTTTAGCTAAAATAGCTGTGCAAGTGTCTAATGGGAGATATTTAAAATTATGTTTTAACATAGTACCTACTGGTAGGTTAAAATGAAAGATAATACCCAAGGGTTGGAGAGGAAGTAGATGTATTAAAAAAAAAAAAAGAAAGGAAATAAAATAAAGAGACAGGGACTTAATCATATTAGAAATTTATAAACATGGGGAAGAGGAAATTATAATAAAGATGAAGTAAAATATGAGGAAGGCAGATGATTAAAAAAAAAGCTGTATTGTAGCAATTTAGTTCTTCAAGTTTTGCTTTTTTCTTTATTTAATCTTTCCCTCTAAAGCTTTTTTCTAATACAATTTTCATTTTTCAGACTAGATTACCTAAATGGAAAAGAAGTGTATATTTTAGGTGAACCTATTTTGAAACAAAAAGGAGTTTTTGCACAAGTTTCATTATAATACCTCTTCACAGTGTGTTTTTCCTCTTCTTTTAGGACATTATCTTATTTAGTGCTTTTTGCAGGGTAATCATGAAGATGAGTTGCAGTTCATCATACAGTTGTGCACATAACCCCTTGCAGTAACAGGACATGTAGTTTCAAATGGTTCAGGAAAAGAGCACATTCTTATCTCCACAATCATAGAATCACAGAATCCTTAAGGTTGGAAGAGACCTCTAGAAGTCATCTAGTCCAACCTGCCTGCAAACGCAGGGTCACCTAAAGCACGTGGCCCAAGACTGCATCGAAGCAGGCCTTTAAGATCTCCAGAGAAGGAGACTCCACAACCTCTCTGGGCAGCCTGTTCCAGTGCTCTGTCACCCTCACTGTCAAAAAATTTTTCCTTAAGTTCCTGTGGAACTTTTGGTGTTTCAGATTGTGGCCATTTCCTCTTGTTCTGTCGGTGGCCACCACTGAAAAGGGGCCGTCCCCATCCCCCTAACTCCCTCCCTTGAGGTACTTATAGACACTGCTCAGGTCCCGTCTCAGCCTTCTCTTCTCCAGGCTGAACAGGCCCAGCTCTCTCAGTCTCTCCTCACAGGGCAGATGTTCCAGGCCCCTGATCATCCTTGTGGCCCTGCGCTGGACTCTCTCCAGTAGATCCGCATGCCTCTTGTATTGGGGGGCCCAGACGTGGACACAATCTTTAATAACTGATTATTAATCATACAAAAAATAGTATTCTATCCTATCCCTGAATGCTTCTGATTGATAGGTTCTTGGCTTCTGGCCCTTGACTGGCTGTAGGACTATACACAGGGGTCCAGGCAAAGAGTATGCAGGTCTGCACATAGCCCCATGCAAAGGTTACACTCTAACACAATCAATTTAGAATAATGACTGCAGCCTTCGATCAGAGCAAATCCATTCTCCCCCTCTCAGTGCAGAGTACATGAAAAACCTCATTGATTAGATGTCTCTGAGACACAGACCTCTGGGGGATATCCCAGCCCCCAGTGAAGGATTCCTCTCAGTGAGAGCAACTGGTTTTAAAATATGGCATTTCTATTGCAGATGTTTCTTGTGAAATATCTATTTGTGTTTTTAGCATCAATGTATGGCTATGTTATAATTTAAGGATTGAAAACACACTTTTTTTTACAGTGTTTTCCATTTCTCCTGTAAAATAACCTCTGATGCAGCATATCCAGATTAAGATCGATTAACAATTCTGTGAATTTTGCCCAGCAGCTATAATCATTGGTTGCCTTAGCAACTTGATAGATTAAATCGTAAGCTAAAATCCAGAGGGTTCAATTAAAAATTCCTGTTGAAATTCAAATTCTTATGCAGGATGAAAGGACCAGTGATTCAATATGCACCTGAGATTCGAGGTTTGGCTCTTTTCTCTTCAGTGTCATTTATTATGAATTAAATATAAACCTAATAATTCAGGAAATATTTACCTATAACAGTTTACCACTGGTGTTTGTGCGTTTACCACTGGTGTTTGTGCATTAGAAACAATGAAGCTTTGTGGATTCGTTATGAAGGAAGGCACAGACTAAACATTATATTGTTGAAAGAAAAATCTGATTTGTCATATTTAGAAGGCATTTTACCCTGTATTTGATACTAAGCTCAATTTATGATAGGGCTGGTCTTAAAAATGCTTTGTTAAGGACTAGGTTTTGGTAATGTGCTTTTCATTTATTACTCTAGGGCTATAATTCTGAAATGTGATCCTAAAAGACTTGATTTGTTCAGGGCTCAAACCATCCTATGTCTGTCTTCTGCTGCAGAAAAAAGCAAAAGTTCCCTGCCCTGTTCTTCCAGTTCCAGTATGGTTATGTTTGCACTCATTCCTGGTTAAATACTGGGGTCTCTTCTCCTCCTTTTGACCATTCTTACCTTCTAATACAGATTTTATTGACATTATATTGTCTTTCGACTCTTCTGGTTCTTTTTTCTCCTATTCTAATGATCACTTTTAGCAGGTGCCCTTTTCCTACAAGTCTCTTGAGGAAAGTCCTGTTGGCTGTCCATAAGCGTTTCTCAGAAATGTCTTTGCCTACATCCAAAATGATTTCCAAATATGCTGATTTGATATCTTAAAAGCATCAAGGCTGAACTTGGTATATGCTCTCCATAGAGAGAGCATGTGCTCTCCATAGACTACCTGCTTAGGTATGAAGCGAGTACCACCTCCCCGCATGGAAAGATCCTATTTTAAGCAAAATTTTGTTTTCCTCTTTATTTCTCCTTAAAGAGTTAGCAACTTATTTTCCTCAACATATAGTATTGACATTTATCGACAGAAAAGAAACAATGAAAATAAGAGGAGGTGAATTAATGCTTTTGAAAGGATTAACAGGATAAACAGAATTAAACAGAAATAAGTAGAATGGGAGAAAGATAGATAGTAAAACAGTCTAAAACTCATAGCGGTAACAGAAGAAGCCTCCTCTCTCATTTTGTGTTTAAAGCCCTTCCTTACATTTCTGTGCTTGGTAGATGTCTTATACATTAGTAAATCTACAGGAAAGAAACAGAACTACTGTGACCGCAGAACCACAGAACGGTTGAGGATGGAAGGGACCTCTACAAATCATCTGGTCCAACCCCCCTGCTCAAGAAGGGACACTTAGAGCATGTGATACAGGGTGGCATCCAGGCAGGTTTTAAAGATCTCCAGAGAAGGAGACTCCACAGCCTCTCTGGGCAGCCTGTTCCAGGGCTCTGTCACCCTCACAGGAAAGAAGTTCTTCCTCATATGGAGATGGAATTTCCTGTGTTTCAATTTGTACCCCTTACCCCTTATCCTATCACTGGCCACCACTGATAAGAGTTTGGCACCATCCTATTGACATTCTCCCCTGAGGTAATTGTACGTATTGATCAGATCCCTCTCAATTTTCCCTTCCCCAGACTAAACAGGCCCAGCTCACTTGGTCTTTCCTCATACATTAGACACTCCAGTCTCTTATTCATCTTTGTCACTCTACACTGGCCCCTTCTATAAGTTCCACATCCCTCTTGTCCTGGGGAGCCCGGAACTGATGGTCCCGGCGCAGCATCACCAGAGCTGAGCAAAGGGACAGGATCCCCTCCCTCAACCTACTGGCAACGCTCCTCCTGATTCAGGGCAGGATCCTGTTGGCCGCCTTGGCCAGGAGGGCACATTGGTGTCTCATGGTTAACCTGTTGTCAAGCAAGACTTTCAAATCCCTCTCTGTGGGGGAAGAAGGCCCCCTGCCTTCTAGCAGGTCAACCCCTGAGGTCTGGGGTTATTCCCCACCAGGGGCAGCACCCTGCACTTGTCCTTGTTGAACCTCATGAGGTTCCTCTCTGCCCAACTCCCCAAACCTGTCCAGGTCTCTCTGAATGGCAGCACAGCCCTCAGGAGTGTCGGCCATCCAGCCCATTTGGTGTCATCTGCAAACTTGCTGAGGGTGCCCTCTGTGCCCTCATCCAAGTCATTGATGAACAAGTTGAACAGCCCTGGGCCCGGTACTGATCCCTGGGGAACACCACTGGCCACAGGCCTCCAATATTTCAGTTCTTCTAAATACTGGTAGATTTCAAAAGTAAATATTAGGATCATAGAAAAATGCTGATATTATAAAAATTCATGTATTGTACTGATAAGTCAGCATCACTTGACAGCTGAATATAAAGACAAATCTGAAGTCCTTTGAGCCTCTGTTAGCAAGAAGTCTTTGCAGGTATATTTTATACTAAAAATTATTTCTTGAAATATTTTTAATATTTCAGTATTTTGATATTTTAATTCTCACAATTATAATAAATCATGTTAAATTGCAAAGTAGACCTAAAGTGTGATCTTTGCTGCCTAAAAGTTCTGCTTCTGGTTTTGGGCATAAAACTGTAGCTCTAGGAGAAAAAAAAAGAAAGTATAGAACTGAAAGCTCAGTAAGATTAGTAAGATAAAAGAAGTCTGTCTAGACGATAAATCTTTTGCTTTTTTGTCATTATTTATTATTTTAAAATATGTTAAGGTCTTTGTATATGTGTTGTCTAGGTGAGGGAAGCTTTCTGGTCAGTACAAGCTAATGAAAGTAGAAGTACTGCTACCTCTTTTTCTGAGAAGTACTTCCTAACTTTTCAGTGCTCCATTTGTAATGGAAGTGTACTTTCAACTTGATGAACTCCTTATTTTAGTATTTTGTAATGATGGGGCTTTGCAGTATAGAACTGCAAAGAAATTTCAGCACAGAAACCTTATTCTACAGAAAAGTCCTCAATAATCACACACAAATGTAGATTTTCTAAACTTTGTGGGTGAGAAAGCTCTTTCTATCAGTCTTATGTGTAGAGCGACTCTGCAGCTCTGCAACATTCTCAAATGATTTCAATTTATACTCTTCATTTTGGAATGACTGTAGCAAAAGTTATCGTATGCTCTACATTTCTCTCTTAATTTTGATTACTAATTTAAAAATGGTAAAAGTCTATAGGGAAACTTACTTGTTGAATTAATGGGTCTCTTTCTTGGTTTCCATATCTGAAAAGTTGCACAAATTCATGGCTGAGCCAGCAGCTAAACCCAAGTTTCCTGAATGCTCTAACAATTCTGTCATATCATTAATATTGAGTGTGGTGCATAATGGATCTTTTCACTGCAAATGAAGTTGTTTGCAAGAAGCCACAGGTGCTTTCATGGGACAGCAGGGTTTCAGACATGATAGGTAAATGCTGAGAAAGTCGTATTATCAATTCTTGATGGGAATCCATCAGTCCCAGCAATAGAGGATAGATCTTGTCAGCATGATTATCTTAGAAGTTTTTGTAATTTCTAAGGCAGAGATTAGAAGTCAAGGCTACAAAGCACATGCATTCTTCTAATGCACATCTCTTAAAGAAAATATCAAAAGACACTAGCAAGGGAGATGTGTAATGGATTATAATACTCAATTCTTGCAGATGTGCGTGGGGATATAATGTCAGTAGACTGATAAATTGCTCAGCTCTTCAGTTTGCCCAGAGAAGTGCTTGGATAATGGTCACCCAAATTATATCAGAATATATAGCTAGCTGAGGTAGAATCAAGTAGTTTTTCATTTGTATGCTGTTCTGCCAACCTATAAAAACCTCTTCTCGGCCCAAAAAACATTAATTAAAACCTTCTGTAGACTGTAAGATCTATTGGTTAGGTCCTGGTGCTGAGGGCGAGAGGTTGCTCTTTAAGACAAACCTCTCATAGAGAAAGGTGTTTAGAAGGAGAGGAAAATGGTTTTACGTTGTGCTGTGGAGTTTAACAGATTGCTTTCCAACTAGCTGAAACAAGCAGAGCAATTTTTGTCATGTAGCATGTAGCGAAGACGGATATATACTACATTGTCTGGCAAGAATACAAGCAAATAATTTTATCAGCAAGCCAGAAACATGATTTTAATCTTTAAAGCAAGGAAAGTAAATGGGAAAATAATTTTAATTTTTATTGAAGTTTACCTAAAAAAAAAAGCTCATTAAAGGTTCTCCATTTTCTATATGCTATCTGGCCTCTGTTTTTAGGTGTAAATTAAAGACTCAAGAGCTGTTTTACTGAAATTATGATATAAGAGAAAAATGCTTGATTTTGGGTGCTGCCTTTCAATTCTGTTCCCAGATTTCGAATCAATCTGACATGTCTTTTTCCTGCCAAATCTTTCCCTGATTCTGCAATTAGTAAAATAACTTCTAGTGCTAATGCATAATGGATTCCTGCTTTTCTCACTTTTCAGATCAAGTTTGAATTTTAATACGGAAATCAGGGAGTGACTTGATAATGTGTAGTGACATCTGACTTAACTACTTCATCGCCTTCTATATATACTTTTATTGAAAAATGTCAGGCATTAAAATAACACAAATCAATGCTAATAAGCTCCACTAAAAAAAAAAAAACTTAATATACCCTCTCAGATAATACATAATGCTGTAAAGTCTAACGTAGCAGAAAGATGCGCTGCAAAGTCTCTATGCTGTGGTACCTCTACTTATTCAAACTCCCTGAGTGAAATGAATCCTAGTACTGGAAATGTTAAATATCTTTCATATTGGCATATTTTACAATTCCTTCTTTGCAGTATACATGAGAAAGCACTATGAACGTTATTCAACCTAGTGGCAGGGGGAAAAATCTTATGAAATTTTACAGTGATAGATTTGGAGGTAGTAGAGTAGTCTGCCAGCACATTCATCTTCACAGGGTTATGTATCCCTGATGGAAAAAGGATGATAGGGTGCCATCCTTTTAAATCTCCTGGAACTGTGTGAAGGACAGGAAGGATGGTGAACCTTTAAATCCTCAAGTTTCTGTAGATCTCTAACACCTAAATGCTGTGACAAAGGACTAATTTTAAATGGGTCTATCCCTGAGTATTGTCAGGTTGTATCTTCAGATATGTGATTGATGTTGTAGCCAGATATTCTAGCTAAGAAATCAAATGTACTGTCTGAAACCAACTGTGGGACATGATTTGCGTCCCTGATAAGGAAAGGTTATGTTGCTGGGCAGTATATAAGCAAAGCCTCTTCTTCTAAAGATTTACTGGAAAATCCATCAGAATTCCAAATAAAGTTGTTGGAAAAGGGCAATGCATACAGAGGTGCATGGCAATATGGATGTACACTTAGAATTTAGAAAGATTTTTGCATCTTTTTACAGTGCACGGTGGTGATATGATGCCTTTCTTCACTTGACTGAGCAGGAGTGTCTGTGGAAAATAAAAGGAAATATGTTGATTTCATCCTTTTAGAAAGCCAGTGGAAATGAGAATCAAAGAAACCTTCTTAGACAGATGTCTTTGGATCCCACCAGCCTTATTAAATTAAATGTTCGTGAAGTTGTTAGTCTTAGCTTTCATATTGTATTATAGAGATAGGATTTAACTGCATGTTCCTGTCTGTCAACTCATGAAAAAGAATAAATGAACATTTTTTTGTTCCTTATATAGGATGTTGTATCAAGACATGTTTTACCTTATCTGATTTTGGACATCTAAAGGTTGGCTATCTAAGCACAAGCCTGTCATCATCATGCCCACTCTGGTCACTGGCAGGAATGAGGCATCTTGTGCTGCCTGTTTTGTAAACAAGGATATGTGAGAAGTGAGGAATCACCTTCCCAGAGCTCTGTGGTGCCAACACACCTGTGGAGTGGTCGCCTCTTAGGCGGTAGGTACTGATGGTTTGCTAGGGCAGATGCAGCCCCCATCAGCTCCCAAGTAGTCACTTAGCTGGGATTAACAGGAATGGATCAAGTCAACTGCTTTGAAGCAAAGCAGGATTTGATTTTTCAGGGAGCAACAGAATGCAACAGTCTTGGTCTAGGGGGTAAAAAAACAGGAGAAAATTAGTCAACTGCTCCAATCATGACCATTTTTCCACTAATATTGGTGAATTTTATCACCATGCTTAAACAGAGCTGTGGAGAGCAGGAGGTATTGACCTAACCAAACACATACAAGCACACAGAAAAGTGCCTATGGAAGAGGCCACTAAAATATGTAGATTAAACCTTGTATTGTTTGGAAGTGTTGTCAAACTGCTTGGTTTTGGTAAAACCAAAATATATTCTTTTTGTACATGATGCTTTAACTATATCTTTTATATATACATATATATATAAACATATATATGTATGAGTGTGTATGTAAAGGCTAGTCATTCAGCAGTTCACCAGGCATATATGGTCACAATACTCTCTAATCAGGACATTATTTTTAGAGTTTAATATCTATTTAGAACTTTTGAACTTATTTAAGTTTTTAACTTATTTCTGACTGTTTCTTTTTAACCCTGAATTTGTTGTTGACTTTTTTTGCAGTACTTCAGGTAAAAGTATGACCCAGTTCTGTTTGGCTTTTTATATGTTTATATATTCTACTTTATTCACAGTGTTTTGTTTTGAGAGAAGAAATAGGAAAAACAGTATTTGCATTCAGGAATAAGAATGTACTATCCAAGTACAGCAATGTCCCCTCACCTGTTCCTGTGTGACTAATCATTTATGTCACACAGAAGAAATTTGGAAGCAAGACTCAACCTGATTCCTGAATCATAGGCATAAAGGGTTCACTCATAAGCTGAAAAGCTCTGAGGTAGAATAAGATGCTTAAAATATGCTCGAAGAATGACAGTTTTTTAATGAATTATGGATGTGGTATTGACTTTTTTTCTTCTTAAATAACTTGTTAGGTTTTTTTTCTTTTCCTGCGTTTCAGAAAGTTGCCTAATTTGTATTTTTTGAAAAAAATATATTATTGGCTAAGCCTCCCAGGATAAAAATATAGACAAAGCAGGGAAAAATTGTCAAATAACCTTCCTCCAGGTGGGAGGGATTAGGAGACTTGATGTAGGGAAGGTTTAGGATTAAAACTATATGAGAGCAGGTTGAAAGGTGTGACATTACATCAAGGTTGTACCCAGACATTATAAATGATAAAGGAAGGCAGGACAATGATAATTTTAGGCAGGTAATCTGAGAGCAGAAAGCCCACATTTCTTAGCAGGTTCGTTGTGCACGGATGGGTCAGGTAGACCACTACTATAGCCCAACCTATCCATGTAGATCTGTGGTAGTCTGCTACCCGTGAGACCACAGTGATTGGGAGCTAGAGCAGAGAGAAACCTGTTGCAACTGCATAGATGCAGAAAATGTTCTGTTTTTCAGCATTTTTCTGAGCTGCTAATGGAATACATAAGGCCTCCTCTTTTGCATGTTGTTGCTCTTCTCAAACAAGACATATTGGCACCATTGCATACGTCATGCAGAACCAGGGGCCTCCAGAAAGTGGTGCCTTTTGGAAGACTTCAAATACTTTTGAACTTCCTAGGAACTGATTGTTATTGGCTGCCTCCTTGTATTGTTAACACTTTATTCAGCAGTGCTGTATGCGAGGTCCCGGCATCTCTCTTGCA
>NW_010583015.1:0-30162 GCF_000705375.1 Tinamus guttatus | reverse complement strand
TCCCATTGCCCTAGTTATCTTGCCAGACTGTCTATGAATGTGTTTTGGAGACAGATTGCTGATGTATGTTGTCTCAGCTGGCTTATCCTCATTTTCTTCAAATCTTCTTGTCTGAGGATGGCTATATGCGTTCTGAATATTGTCAAATATGAGCATTTGAGAAGCTGACAAAAGACACTATGTCTGCGTGAGGCCTATTTATTTAATAGGGCATTTTTGGTCACTATGTTACACACATGCAAATAATTATAAATCAAGAAATTGCCTAAGCCTCTTGGACAGAGAAGCCATTTCCATTTCTGATTCCCGAAGCAAATTTGGTCTTTATTAATCAACCTGTCTGCCACTGTAATAAACTCCTGTGCTCTCAGTGTGTGGCCTCATAAAATGTTTTGTAAAAATATGCTCCTCCCTAAGAGATTTAGACCAGCTGTTAAGCAAGCCATCTGAACCGTTCTGCTCAGTTGCAGTCTAATTAGAGTTATACACATTACTGATTTTTTGCTTCTCAAACCTAGTTGATATAACGCTGTAGTTCACATTAAAAAAATGAAAAAGAATCCACTTTGTCCAGATCCATTTTGTTATGTGTGTGGGTGAAATGGTAGATTGAAAAATAGTAATAATAATCATGTATATCACAAAACACCAGTGGAAAATTGTTTGATGACAATTTATAAAAACATATAAGTATATATAATAAAAATTATTGTAGTTTGGATTACTTAATGCTGCAGTCTATACTCACTGATGAGCAATGGATAACTTGCTAGCTCTTGCATAGCTTCTCCTCTCGTAGGATAAATTTCATCACAGTTAAGTGCCAGAATGAATATTTATTTATAAATGAATTCAGGCCATTTCTGGTTGTCAATTTTTTATTGTCCCAACCTGTGCAGCACTTTGAAAGTACCTTCATATGTACTCAGAAGTCTGATTCATTCATCTATCTATCTATCTATCTATCTATCTATCTATCTATCTATCTATACAGCTTCTTGAAGTATCCTGAAATATTTTAGGCTGTCTGTTGTTTAAACAAATGTGGTTAAATGGGTCATAGGGATGGGACTTTTGCTTTTGTAATTTAAAAGCAGCCTATAATTTGACATTTCTTCTAATGCGAAGAATTATTTCAGTGCTGTTGATAAAATATGTTTTAAATGTCTAAAAACATCTAGGCACCCTTTGGCATTTTACCACTGTTTTTCAGCACTGCTGGGCCAAGGAAATAGGCTTCCTATTCCACGTGACTGTGCGATCTTTTATAAAATATTGTGCAGTGCCTAAAGCTCTGAGTGATGCTAAAGCAGAAGAGCAGAAGCTCTACCCGAGGAAACTACAGTCTGAGTAGACTGAGTGATAAATTCTGCTGTAAATCAGTGCAGAAGGGGAATTTAATGTTCAGGAATTTTAGAGGACTTTTACTGTGCATTTACATGTGGGAAATATTCTAAAAAATATTAATGCTTTTTCATTCTATGTACTACTTTGTCTGCTTCATTATTACAGGGAAAATCTCAGTGCCTAAGGTCAACCAATTATAACATTTACTGTAACAAAAGATCCGTTAAGATTTAACGTGAGGGAATGCGAGTAAAATACCTATTAAAAATGATATTCCATAACATTTTAAGACTCCATAGTTGCTCCGATTACAGTTTATCTGTACACATAAACCAAACAGACCAAATATTTAAATGCTACTGTAAATCAGATTGTAATATATCAGCTCTAACAGTCTCCCTTACACTATGCATGGGAAAGTATTGTGAGAGATTATCTTGCCTTCTGAAAGCCAGAACTTTGCTTGTAATTCATTTTGTTATCTGGGACTTTCAAGTGATAACAACCTTCTTGCAATTTTGGACCCACTTCTACGTAGGCCGATCACTTATTTGGGATGTGCATTGTGCATGTGATAAAAGATTGGTTTCCTCTTTCATATGCTTGTCCTGATAGGAATGCCATAGGTAAGAACGGCCACATTTTGCTTCTGAGTTTTTCCTTGGACTATACTGTGACAACACATTTGTATTGCATTTATGCCGTGCATACGCACTGTGCTGTCATGTTACATCTTGA
The DNA here is from genome assembly GCF_000705375.1 of Tinamus guttatus. The sequence goes on along the minus strand of NW_010583015.1, from coordinate 28,077 downwards.
GCTTTAACGGTGATTTATTCTTTATTATAGATGAGCTAATCAAAAGATATGTTGCTTCAGTCCTCTTCAGACTGAGACCACCTGAGACTAGAAGATTATTCTGTCTGCTTATCTCATCTCTAAATCAGAACATATTACCCAGAGATTTGAGTAATGCAACTGCTAAGCAGTCTAGTGTCTCTCCTTGGTGTCTCTCCGTAGACCATCACTATGGGCAGAGGCAGTAGGACTTCTCATTGACTATCAATGACTTTATTACTCAAACCATTGTGTAGTTTTTTGGGGAGCTTTTTTTGCCTTTTTTTTTTAAAGGTTTTTTGCACTCCTACTTATTACCACTCTCCTTTGCTACCTGCTCTATGTAGCATGGGCTGCAATAACACCATAACACAAATCAGCTGATATCAGTAATCCCAAGACCGGAGATCTCTGAAACCAGCAGTATCTGAAGACCAAGGATAGTAGGTTAATGCACTCCTTAAACCCTGGAAACTTTTGTTACTTTTAACCTCACCAAGCCCTGGCCCCCTTTTATTAGTGAGGAAGAAATTAGAGAAAACAAGTAAGTTCCATCAACAAGGCCAAGTATTTGACCAAGAAGACACAGGCCGCCAGCGTGGAGGCCATGAAGATGCTGAACAAGATATTATTGCAGCTTTGTGTGAGTGCTTGGAGTGGGCATTTTTGGGGCAAGGAGAGTGGCTGAGCAGGGGAAATTGGGCATCGGTTGTGGAGTCTCCTTCTCTGGAGATCTTCAAAACCCGCTTGGACGCAGCCCTGTGCCACGTGCTCTAGGTGACCCTGCGTGTGCAGGGGGGTTGGACTAGATGACCTCTAGAGGTCCCTTCCAACCTTAAGCATTCTATGATTCTATGATTCTAAGTTGAGTAAGATCTGAGATCTCCCCCATCTCTGGCATTGTGATTTTGCCATATTACTCATTATTTAACTCTCTGAATTTGAAGGAAGAGTCACTTTTGAGCTTTGGTCCCGTTTGCTACCTAGCTGGTGAACCAGAAGCCATGCAGAGATAACAAATACATGTGATCTTTGGAACTACTTGTTCTGATGCCTCACTCTGAAGAGGGCAAAATGAATCATGAAAACTGAGATGTATTAAACTTCTTATGTGTCTAGCTGTGGTGAGCGTCACTTGTTTATCTTCGTTCTGCTTCTGCAAAGTCTAGGCATAAAATATGTTTCTCACCAGTATTCAGGGAGATGGCAAAGCAGCCCATTGTTTGCTCTGGTGGTACTTTCCTCTTCCTACTCATGATGCTTTCCTAAAAGTTCAGGTGAGTTCATCCTAGCACCTTCGCAAAGTTTGGATGACATGTGAGAAGACAGCTGATGTGCCTGGATTGGCAAAAAAATGATTTGCCAAGTGGTGTGGGAGAATCTTTGAGGCCATGAGATGTATGAATCAAAAGAAAGTATTTCCAGTGAGATGTGCAGAGCAGAATTTTTAAAAATACCTCTTGACTGGGATCCCAGTGGAAAGTTAAATGTAAATGTAATTTAGACAGCCAGTCCTGACAGCTCTAGAACCGCCGAAATGTTCTGATTTTTGATGAAAAAGAATGACAAATATTTTGACAATTTCAGGGAACTCTTTCTCATTTTTCTACTAGTTAGAGAACTCAGAAAGTTTTTGTTTTCTTGAAACATACATATTAAATTTAAAAACTTCAAAGTGTTTGAAAAGATGCTATTTTTTATTGTTGTCCTAAAAAAAACTGTAACATTTCTTCTGTATGTTTTTCATCAGTTCTCGTCCCAGTCTAGTCAAAGTATATTCCACCAGCCATATGCTTCCTCAAATTTTCCTCTGGTTTCAAAGTGCCCAAAGGAATGGGAGTAAAAAAGACTGCCTCCAGCTACTGCATGTCTTAGAGTCACACATGAATAATATTGATTTAAAGAAATATGACAGAAAAAGTGTTCTCCTATCCTTTGTTAGAGTATGATTAATTAATTTAGATTATGCTTGAAGCAAGTAAAGGTATAGTTCATTTTTTTATATTTGTTATATATTTTTTCTCCTGAAGGTTTTTTTCCTAAGTAAAATGGGAATGTGTTCTTTTCTTTGAGCTCATATCCCTTTTCAGTTCCTCTGTATTTCTGTGAAAGCTGGAATAATATTACCCTTTATTTCTAATGGTTTTCTGGTTTCACATTGCAATGAACCACTTGCATAATCACTTTTGGGATGGATGTGCCCACGTCTTCCAGAACTGCATGAGGTTGGGTATAAACCGGCGCAAGGCTTGATGGTCTCTCTTTCTGTAACACCTTCTATCTCTTTACTTTAAATTCATTAATACTTTTATCTTTAGCACGTCCCAGCATGGTAGAGCACTGTTATTTTCATTTGAAGAGTGAGCAGCTGGCAGGCAGAGAATAATCCAGCTCCTGTCAAGTGGCGGTGGACAAACCAAGTGAGGAATCCTGGCATCTCGGTGGCATGTTTGGGCTTGGGGACAGAGCGAGGATGAGGCAGTTGCAGAAGCATAGGGACCTATTCCTTGTCTCTATCCACAGGAAGCAAGAATTATAGCCAGGCCCTGAGGAATACTTTTACTGTTGTTTATCCACCATACTTAGTAGTTTTAGATTATTTTATCTTTGGATGAGTAGAAGCTTTTCCTCTCTGTCTCTTCTTTTTTTTTCTCTCTCTTTTTTTTTCAGTTTCTCAAGAATGTACTACCTTCTCAGCCCGTGTTCAGCACCTAAGCACCATTGCTGCATTGCTTACAGTTTTATTATCTCTGATATTTGACTTGCCTACCTATATTGATCTGTAGGACTTCTCCGCTAGGCATACAGCGTAAATATACATATACCTAAGTCGCACCCTACAGATACTGAAGCCAGAGGTGAAAAGCAGGATTGTGGTGAAGTGCAATGAGCAATGCCTATTGGATCCACTTGTTCCTAGCACGGGTGTTACTTCTGAGGACTCGCTGCTTTAGCAGAGGCTCAGGAGCACAGAGCAGAGGCGTGGGCAGAAAGAGGAGCTCTTGGGCTCTGAAATGCTCAGAAATGGGCCCAAAAACATTTAGATGGTCCAGTTTGCAAGGATGCAGGGCCTTGAGGTTAGGTCATAGCTCTCCTTATCCCAGCCTTGTTGGTCTTGTTTTTCCTGGTCTTCTAGGTCTATTTAAAACAAAACTATTATTATTATTATTATTGGTTTTCATGTTTCATAATCCAGTGAAACCTTGATTCTTGTGCTTAAGAGCTTTCTGGAGAGCCCAATACTATAAGGACAAGGGCTAGGCAGACTGACCTCAAGCTGTGAAGCGCTGCTGGGCCAGAGAGAGGAGGCCGTGCTCTTCATTGACACGGACGTTACAACTTGCAGTGATTCTGCTTAAGCCGACTTTCTAATTTCGCTCCTGAGGCTGATAAAACAAAAGTGAGATTTAAGGAGGCCTTTGAAAGAGAAAGCAGCTTGTACTCAGCCAAGAACAAAATAACATTCGTGAAAGGATGATATGTGTTTGTGACTGCAACCATTTGTGTGTCTATGTGTGTGTGTGTGATTAGTAGAGAGATAAACAGCTCATTAAAGGCTACCCTGCTTGGTATTGTTCTGAAAGATGATATGGTAAGAATATACGGTCTTTGCGAATGGGTAAATCGATGCTGTTGTCTCCCTCATGCTCCCTTCTTGCTTCAGGGAGACAGAAAGTGATGGCCAGGACAGCACCGAACCCGATCAGCCCAGCGCTGTTGTCTCCCTCATGCTCCCTTCTTCAGGGAGACAGAAAGTGGTGGCCAGGACAGCACTGAACTTGGTCAGCCCAGGGTATTGGTATGCTCAGGATAGTCTGTTATTTGGAACAAGGGGTTAGTGTAATCCAACAACGAGATTCCCGCCTGGCTTCGGGAGGGCCCAAGGTGAGAAATGGAAATTTGGGGCTCCCAGGTTGTCGGATTTCTGGAAGGCCATTGCCAGGCTGCTAATTTGCACTTTCCTCCCCTCCCTCTAAAAGGGAGGGATAAATGTTCCACCATTGCACAGAGGTATGAAAGCACAGACAAAACCAAGGTCCTTCGGTACTAGAGGACGGGAGGCACGGGCACAGAGAGGCAATTTAAGCGTTTCCACACCGGACTCGGTTTTGTTCAGGGTTATATTTGGCAAGTCCCTTGCACAGTGCACTAGTGACATAAACACTGCTGGCAATACGTGGTTTATTCCTTTTCTTCCCCTCCCTGAGGATAAATTTTGTTGTTTACGTTATTTCCTGCGGGAGTAGTTTCCATGCATATACATAACTTTACTATACACTCTGCTTTTTGATTGATATGAGAATGTGAGCAGCATAATGGTGCATCTGAGGGTTTTATGAACCATTTTGGTTTTGATTTCTTAACCTAGTAGGAAGTAACTTTAAAATTTTTTAACGGAAAAGTGTAGGTTGGAAATAATTCGTGCTGAACTAGGGACAAAGACAAGAACAAAGTGGTATTTTTTTCAAGGGTGTTGTTGTTGTTGTTTGTTTTAAGACCGCTAATAGTTGTAATATTAATCGCATGTCTCACTGGAGTTTCCTTTGCACCAGCAGAAACTGGGAGTGGAAAATCAATTTCTAAAATCAAAATTAAGTACCATAATTAAGTCTGTCTCTTTTCTAAAGCACAGCAAATAAAGGAGAAAAAGGACTGGCTAAGTTGAAAACTTTGTCTCCCAAGCCATTGCATTGCATTGGACTAGATCCTTGTGTGCAGGGATGTGCCGTTTCTCACGTATTTAAACCTTACTCGTTTGTCTCCCACTGCAGGCACTTCCACAGGGAAAGCTGCATCTCGTGTAGTTACGCAGAGCATCTCGTCCTCTCTTCTCTTGACCCTGTGCACCATGTGTAGCAGGCTACGTGCTTCTAGCACGGCAAATAACAGAGGAACAGAAAAATAGACATGACTGTTGTGTGGCAGAGGGCAGCTACACAGTATTTTGGGTGCTCACACTCAAAGGAGAGTCACGGTTTAGTGTTGCCAGCTCTCCGCGGTGCTGTGCCCTCATGTGTCAACCTCGTGCTGCCCTCAGTTCTGCTGCGCATCAGAAAAGGCAGCAGAGATGGCTGCGTGTGGTGTCTGCTTAGCGTTTTAGGAGAAAAGCTGGACCTGGAGCAAACTCATGGCATCACAGCTGAGTTTCTGAAAGGATAATTTCTAAAGGGAAAAGCTTTGGCACAAGAGTTACTAAGTTAGATAACCTAGAAAAAAAAATTGGAAGAGGAGAGCATGGACCTCTGCCATCCTTAATATACATGATTTCATTTTTGCTCCCCTTTTTTCAGCTTTTATCCCATCTTCCTTCCTTTTCTGTTTTTCTTCTCTTCTCTGCAATATTTCTTTGTCACGATACATGACTGTTCTCAGAATTATTGGGCTTTCTTCCTGCCAATGACTTACATGTTCCAAAGAAGCACTTAGCTTTTAAGTAACCCAGTTTTCCCTGTCTTTAAAATTCAGATCTCAGTGGCAGAATTTTTAATTTTTGATTATGAAAAACTGATTCTGTTATGAAACACTGTAATTGGCAGAAAATACTGCAAGTAGAACCTAATCCTTCATCAGTGTTGCAACTGCTACAGAAAGGTTTTTGCCCTCACCAGGAGAGAATTCAGAAGGGCTTTTGATGATGCCAATGGGGGAGACTCTTCTTTGTAAGAGGATATGTGGATTCCCTTTTACGGTACTGGCTGGTACCAAAATGGTAGGAAGGGCCGTCCTCTCTTTATTAAAATGAATAATGGACTTATAATAAGATCTTGGGACTCCCCTCTGCTTTTGCTTTTGTGTGGTCTGCAAACCTAGAACTGGTGTCTTCCAGGCAGAATGGCCAAAATTAAGGCTTCTGCCTTTCCTCGTATTCTGCCCTTTAAATACTATGGCCTGTCCTCATATAAGTCTGTAAGATGACTAGATGTGTTGGGGATGGGGAATGATTGCTTACACAGTCAGCCAAATCAATACCCATTGTGGCCTACCACTAAAAAAGAGCTATCAGCTTCGTTGCACACCACCTCCGTTCTGTATCCACAGCAATGCTAGTGGCAACACGTAAACCTTGGAGCAAAGCCATTGCTTTAAGTCTTTAGCCTTTTGCATCTAATGTTTTGTCTGCTCTCCCTGCAAGACTCAGAAGTCTAATCTTTTAGTTTGTCTTTCTATGAGCAAAGATAGTGTTTGCATTTTTAAATGGCCTTGCCCATAACCCAATACCTGCGTGTTTTATGACTGCTGTGTGTGTATGTTCAGACAGAGGTGGGAGAGAAACGCAGTTTGCAGCCGACATCCATCTTCACCGCAGGTGTGTGCGTGGGGGAGGCTGGCACCCCGCACGGGCTGCGTAAGGAGTTATCCCTTAACGAGCCAAGATTAATGCTCTGTCTAGAGCTATGCTGGGCTGCTTTGCATGCGCTGCCTAGGTAAAACAGCGATGCTAAAAATGAAAGAGGAGGGTGGCAGTCAAAGTACCGGTGCTGCTCAGTGCATGCAAACCATTGGCAAAGTGTTTGAAACAACCATCTCATCCAGTGCTGGGCATCAATTGCCACTGGCTTCAATATTATGGAGCCATATCGTAAGAATGATAGAATTTTGCACTCTACTTGGTGTCTTATGCTCATGCACCTCTTTGTGGTAAGACTATTTCTCCTTCCACAGAGGTAAGAACAGAATTTAATATATAGTGCTGCTTAGTTGATTGGTTTATAGAAAACGCCTCTTTCACAACATGAAGACCCTTGTAAAATTTGCTCTTAACTGGCTCTTTCCTGTCTGTGCTAATATTGCTGTTCAGTTGCATGCATCTTGCTGTCCTTGTAATGCACTTCAGTGAGCAAGCTGGAGTACTTATTACTCCTGTGAGCAGACCACAGCCGGGAGCCCCAATTCTTCTTCTTCTAAAACAGCTCAGCTGGTAACATTTCTGTAAAACATAGACTCATTATGGCTTCAGTAAAATAGAGGTGGTAATAAAATCCATGAGTATCAGTATGGACCTATTAAACTTGTTATTGACAATATATGGCAGATGACTGCATGATGGAGCAGTAATAATATGGCTTGTAGCCTGGCCATTTCTATCCTGCAGGTTTTAGATAGAGCCACAAAGGCATGCAAACAGTTAAAATGCATTTCTGGTTAGAATAAAACCCAGGTATTTGGCAAGGTTTATGCTTACCAATCTAACATTTTCAGTGGGTGGAGAAAATTACCACCCTATGGCTTTGTCATTACTTCTTAAATTAACAATGTATTTGCTTTTTCTTTCTTCTTTTTTCTTTTTTTTTTTCCTCCTCTTTAAGTGGGATGAATTGTGGCTTTTTATTGCTTCCTGCTTTTCTGAATAAATAGTTCAGTAAAGCTGCTAATGTTGATGATAGAAGTCATAAAAGGAGGTTTTATTGTTTAATGAGTGCTCCCTTCAATTTTCCCGGCTGTTGAACGTACATAACATTGTATATAAATAGTTGCTTGAGAGAATGTCCCTTTTTGTGGTGGTAGTGCCATGATTTCAGAATATACTTATTCTGCTCATAAAAGCCTGGCAGTGGAGCGGGAAAAGTGTTCTACTGTTTATGCATTAAGAGAGAGAATTATTCTCTATTCTTTTTGCATTAACTTTTGCATAGAGTTGGTTAAGCTGTGCAATTGTGCTACTTCTCTTTTCCTGTGTTCTTGTCCTGTCCATGTTGCCTTGCAGTAAAAGCACAACATCCCTTGTTTCCCTCTTAAGAGTTTCAGAGAATCCTTCCTTCTCTTTTTATCTTCCCTCCCATATAGGGTACAGTCCCTGAGTGGGATCCCTTAACTCCCAAGATTAATGGTTTTGCCCCTTAATGCATCTAGTCTCTTACCCTCGATTTAGAATCCAGAGAGCTGGAGTATGGACAGATAGCTATTCTACAGCAATCATATTCCAGAAAAGACAACTTTTTGCTGCGTCTTAAGGGTTTGCAACCTTATGACTGCCAAGATTAGCTAAATGTCTAAACTGGAAGCAATTGGGAACTATTTTCTTCCCCCAAAATGTGACCACTTGCTAAAATATGTGGCCAGATAATGTGTCAAATAATATGTCAAATAAAAATCAAAGTCATAATTTCCTGGACAAAAAGGTCACTATCTAAAGTTGCCACTTAATTAACCAACTTTCCATTTTAAAATGTCTTGAAAAGACTCTTTGAACACTTTCTAATCTTAACAGAAGCAAGCAGTATATGCCTCCAGGCTCAAATCCTGGGCAATGCCATGCAGTTCTGGTAGCTTGGATTCTCTGTGCAAGTTTTATGTGCAAGAGAAGCATGTTCCCTTCTGAATTCACGACTCCTAGAGAAAATCATTTCAGCCATTCTCTGAAAATCTTTGGGAATTAAAAATAGCTTCTTTGGCTCCAGAAGCCTTATACTAGTTTGCTATGGCTGTGTTTCCTTTGCTGTGCCTGCATTCCTCTTTATTTGCTCTTTACTTCAGAAAAGCAGAGCAGAAATTGCTCCTCTCTGTGCACTGCACAACTGTAGCCGGAGCAGCTCTGCTTCTCCTACTGGATGGGATTTCTGCAGTCCTCGCAGGAGGGCAAGGGACAGGATTTGTCCTTTCATACTGACTCCTGGCCGAAGCAAAACCCAGCGCTAAACCCTGTAAGTTTACAGCTTCCTCTGGCTGGGAGAAACATCTGGTTAGTCCTGTGTCAGGAGTCCAAAAGAGTATGTGTCTTCTTGCTGCTCAGCATTCAGGATAGCCGGGGAGAGAGCAAGGGTTAAAGCTGAGCTATGTGGCCGAAGGAGAGCAGGAGATTGCTGTTTCACTGCAAAAATAGCCATTTGTAAGCACTTCTCAACTCCCGATGTGAAATAACTTGCAATTAAAGGAAGAAGAACAAGCGAGCTTAAGTAAAGCATATCTTGAAGACTGATTTTTAGGAAAAAAAAAAAAGACAAAAAATCAGTTTTCTGTTTCACGGAACCAGCATAAAAGGAAAGAAATCCTTGAATGAGTCTGAAATCCTCTAGAAAAGCCCATATGACATCAGCGAGCGATCCGAGGAGCTATGATGCCTTTTGGCTGTGAACTGAAACTAGGCAGCAAAAATAAGAAGTCCCTGACTTGAGCAAAGTGAAACCCGTTCCCCATCCACATTTTCACTGCCCTGGCTCGTGTGAGACACCTGTTCCTCCACCTGAACAGTTAACAGCCCTTTCTATTTTTGGCACCTTGGTACCCTTTGCTTTTCCTGCAGTGCTGTGCATCTCCCGATCGAGCTGCTGCTGCTGCTGCTCTCTCTGCTGCGTGCCGGCAAGCGGAGGCAAACCAAGGAGTTAAATTTCAGCACATGCGAAGAGGAGGTGAGCTGTCTGCTACAGTAGTTTACTGCAGCCTCCTTTCACGCTGACACATATGTAGTTTGTGGTGACAGTGCTAAAGAACTGCAGACAGGCACTTAGCAGACTGGATGTGAGCTGGATGCAAAGATGCCTCACCCTGGACTTCCTGCTGGCAGTATGTAAATACACCTGCAGCCTGGCCACATTGGGTTTGTTGGTATTTTTTTTTTCCAAAAGGCAGCATGAGAGGACCTGACGAAGCAACAGCATAGTTGAGAGAGATCTGAACCGGCATTAGATTTGTATCTCCCTGCTGGTGGAAGTAGCTTTTTTTTTTTTTTTTTTCCTCCTTGCTGCATATTCAGCCTGAAATTTTCCCTCTCTACAATGTTTGCCTCTATTTGGTATGCCAAGAAGCTGGGACGCAGGTTTGTGCATAACGCCAGGAAAGCAAAAGCAGAGAAGGTATGTTCCTAGTGGGGCTAGAAAGCCTTATGTCTCATGTAAGCTGCCTGCTGTGCTGTATCTGCTTAGATTATTTATTTATTTATTTATTTATCCTGAAAAATGACCTATTGCTATTGCTCTTCAGGATTTCATGCAAGAACCCTTAACTTGTTTGCTTGTTAGTTATAAAATGCTCAGGAGATGATCCATTCAAAAGTCTGGACGGTCTTTATTTATTTATTGCAAAATAAACAGCTGTGCATCTGGCGTCTTTTGCACCAGCAGCACTCCAGTGAACTTGTTGCTGTGCTGCATTATTTTTATTAGCACAACATTAGGGGCTTGAACAACCATTGACTCTGCTGTTTGTATGTATATTTTCTAGTGTGGGAGCAATGGGAACAAAATAACCTGCTAAGCATTTATAATGGTCGGGATTTTTGTTTCATGATACTTGTTGAAACTGTGTTGCAGCAGAGAGCCCTTTTATTTAGAAATAAATAGATATGTAAAACATGGCCAGTGCTGTCTTCCAATGTTTTTTTTCTTATAATATTAAAATATGTTTAACCAGCTGTTTTCTATAAGTCCCTGTAAAACTCTTCTGTTTCCTGTGAGCAAAACTTGAATTGTTTTAGAATTTACAGTTATGATGTTTGTGAGATATTGAGGCAGTTGCTTTTTTTGTTAATTATAGGAAGCCTTTAGTTATATCTGCAGTTTTTTTTTTTTGGTCTTAAATTAACAGACAAACCATTTTCAAAATTTTACTAATTCTTCTTTTATAAAACTCAGCATTAGGTTGGGGGAAAAAGAAGCCCTTAAATGTAATGTTATAAAGTTACCTCATTAGTCTGATAATGATGGCTCCCTCTTTTCTCTTCTGTCTTTGATGTAGTCAAAGAATTTATAAATGGGTTGCTTTATTATTTCTTTGATATATCTTAAGCTATGTAATGCTGCCACCAATCCAGCACGTAATTATTCACTGCCTGAATTCATCTGTAGCTGGAGAGGCTCTTTACCTAGATAAAATGATTAACAAAAATACATTATCATATTTATGGCTAAGGGAGCGCAGAGTGGCCAGAGACTTGCTTTTTCTGCACAGGATTCCCAGAGGTTAAAAAATTGCTATGCTGTGACTTTGAAATTTAAACCTGTGAGCTATTGGGAAGTTAGCCAAATTATAGCGATTTACATTTTCAGCACCATATGTATGGGAGAAATTGGAAATGCAGTTGGCGATACATCGGGCTGCCCAACTTTTCCTTGTTATTAATCATATTTGTGCAAAGGGGGTATCATATGTACTGTCACACTGCTTGTTGTGTTGCTGTGGGAGGAAAAAAAAGTTGCAGCCTGGATCTTCCCAGTCCGGAGGGGCTCCCTCCAGAGGGGCATTTTCCTTCAGCCTTCCTCCATGAGGAGGGAAGGGAAATGAGTGGCCCTATTCCCCTCCTGACACAGGGGACTCATTCGGTGGCTTTTAAAACAGATGTATTATGAGTTGTTTAATGTGCGTGCATATAGATTATTCCTATAATCTCAGGAAATTTCCTAAGTGACGCAGTATTCAGTAAGAAAAGATGGCTTTTTTTATGTAGTTCTGTAACGTAGTCAAAAAGGATGCTTTAAAAAAAATGGAGCTCATTTTCTGTTCCTCAAGTTATTTCTAAATATTTTTGTATAAATATGTGTATTACTACTTATTCAACTCAACTGAGATACAACTCAGGCCAGTACTATGGAGGCTTGAAAGCTCTGCCTCATAGTTTTAAGAGAAATGTTTTTTTTTGAGCATTTATACTCCAGCAGTGGCAGGAAATCCCATTCCTAGAAGCATGGTTAAATTTCTCTCCTAAGTGCCATTGATGATCAGCAGCTGATCAACAGAAGGCTTGATCAGAAGCTGATCAACACAATACCTTGGCAGCAAGGAGATCATCAATATGAAAACACATCTGTCAACAAGTACATTAAAAAAGACATTTTCTTCAAAAGCTCAGGGTTTTTTTGTTGTTTTTTTGTTGTTGTTGTTGTTGTTTTGCTACAATGCTTGAATAATCAAAGTATTAGATAGTTTTACCTTGCATATTTTATCTGGAAGAATGATTAGCTTTTTCTCTTTGTGCATGATTTGAATTAAGCACTGTTTTCTTAACATGCTTTCAGAGAAAATAATATAGAACAATAATTTGTAATGGCATATGTGTGCAGAAAGCGTTTCTTGCAGTTAAAATCTGGATAGCAGGGATCAGAATATCATGCTTCTACACCAGCTCCTATGTTATACTTAGCTTCTTTGGACCAGAACAATTCAGGCATTTTTCAAAGGAATGAAATTTTTACAGGGAGTTATCTGTTTCCTTAGGAACCAAATGAAATTTTTGGAGGGGAGAAGATGCAAGTAGTGGGATAGAGCAGACTCGTGCATGCACGCATGTGTATGCACAGCCTGACAAAATGTGAGGGATTTGGGTTTGACCTGAGTGGAGAGAGGTTTTGAGCCTGGATCCCCAGTTGACTACATAAGGAAGAGCTGCCCGGAGAGGTTATGGAGTTCTTCAGCCTTGGAGATATTCAAAATATGGCTAGACGTGGTCCTGGGCAACCTGCTCTGGTTGGACCTGGTGATTTCCAGAGGTCCCTGCCAGCACTGTGTATCATGTGATTCTGTGGAACACAACTTCTAGGTGTAAAGCAGAGCTTGCCATGCAAGAGGATGCATGCAGTGGTGGGAGAAGGGAGAATGCCTTGTGAAAAGAGCTGGAAAGGCAAGGGCATGACCGCATGGGACTGCAGTGCACGAGTTCCATTCCTGGATCTGTGACTGTGTAGTGAGGTCCAAACTGCACAGCCCCAGGGACTCCAGAGCTCCCCATCATTTCCTAGCACAGGGTTCCCTTCTCCAAACCTCCAGGACCCCATAATGCCAAGAACTGTAAGATCCTCCAGGCCCACAGGTCCCACATACATGAGCTACGTGCCATGACCCAGATTTTTGGACAGATGAGTCAGTACCTCCCCCAGGTTGCTATCTCTTTGACTCTCTCCAAAAAACTTAAGGGCCTCCTGACAGATTTTAAACTTTTGAAACTCAGACATGAACTTTTACAATTAAAATTTTGTCTGCAGAGAAGAAACTGGGCAAGTAGCAGGCTTAACTATGATACTGTTTGTTTTGAGCTAGGTGGTGTGCTCCAGTAGTTTTATCCCAGTCATATATCTAAGAAAAATTGAAGAGTGTTACTTTAATTCAGAAATGGTACAAATGTTTTTGAAAAGGCTCAAAACTTTGGAAAGTTAAACTCTGTTCTCCCTTTTTTTTTTTTCGACTAGTCCTGCTTAGAGGTTCAGATCTCTGCAAGTAAAATGGGAAAATGGCTTTTAATTGCTCTTAATATTCCGTTTATGCTGTGAAAAACTCAAACATGTCAAAGTTGCAAATACTTTACTGTATCGTAAACATTTAAGGCTAGATCATAAACTCTTTCAGGCATATATTGAAGCTGTTATTATAGAAGCACCTTCTACTTCAATGTCTTGGTGAGATTTCTGGTGTTACTCTTGCCCTGAAGTAGTGAGATATTCCATGTATAGGGAATGCTGTCAGTAATATTGCCTAAAAACAGCTGATTCTTCTCAAGGGAGCTGCTGTTCTTACCTGTGATATTAAAGTTATTAAAATGCTTTGAGATTGTCAGATGAAAGGATTATTGTTACGAGGGTAAATACGATCAACATCAGAACTAGAATAACTCAAAGCAAAGATTGATGTCTGGAGTTTTTCTCATTAAACCACAATCAAGCAGAAATCAAGAGATGTTAACTGCATGCAGTTATGCTATTAAAATAAGTGCTCTAAATGACTGGAAGTGATACAGAAAGGTAGCTGAGCAATTAATCATGTTGATCTGAGAGGGTTAGCTAAAGCGCTGTGAAAGAGCTTCTGATAATGCTTTGCTGTATTGATAGAATTTGAGTTTGGTGTTAAAAGTGAATAAAGGTTTGCCAAAATCCTCTTATCATTTAATTTCAACAGGGAAGGTGAATATTGGTTTTCCTGCTTGTTCACAACTGGAGCATGTCTGAACTGTCAGACTCAAAGTATAAACTCTGTTAGAACTGGTCATGTTATTGAGATTCTACATCTGAAGAGGAAAAAAAAAAATCACTTTAAGAGAAGAAAACTTTTGGCAGCAATATAACAGTGCACATATAAGGCGTGTAAATGAGAGCTGTCTTTCATCATTATTTTGCAGAATAAAACTATTGGAAGAAATATCTTTCTAGTTTTCAGATACCAAAGTGTATCAGTGTTAGCAGTTTTAAGAACTGAAAATTGCAAAATACAAAGTTCTACCCCAGAAGGGGATTTTAATTTAAGAAAATAAATAATCATACAAACAGCATCAAGCTTCTGGGTTACCAACTGTGAATAAAAATAAAAATTGCCCATAAGTGGCTCATTCACAAACAGAACTGAACAGTATCCGCTTAAGTGAGCAAATTTAAGAGTAGCAGAGTCTGGTTTAGGTAAGTAGACCATAATCCAACATATGTTTGTTTGTTTTTCATTCTGTGGATTTTGGATTAGAGTTTTTTGAGCTAAATTGAGTATACTTAGTAGTCTGGTAGCCTATATAGTAACATTTGCAAAAAGAGAAGGAAATTTTCCTTAGAAGGTTAACAAAACTGGGATATGTAAGGAAAAAAATATTTAAGCTACATATTCTTGTTAAGATTTTATTTTGTTTATAAGTATTTGTCTAGCAAGATAATTTGAAAGAGAAATGAGAAATTCATTTGGATCAGTAATTAATTACAAGGAAGATAAACTCTCCCTTTGGTTCAATATTTGCATGCATACTTTGGTAACATGGATTTTCTGTTTCTTTCTTAAACCAGTGCTCACTGGTATTGAATGAAAGTATTTTCATTCTACTGGGGTTGCAATGATGGGATAGAATGCTCAAATCCAGTTATTATCATAGCTATGGGTAAAATGACAGCTTCTTTAAGGGACAACTCATGTAGCTGCCACAAACACTAAGGGCTGGTGGATAATTTTAGTTGTATTTGGACAAAAGAGGCCCGTGTTGATCAGACTGGAGGGAATGACAAAGGTAAGTCACTTACTTGCAGGACTCCCTATCGGATTAGAGTCCAGAATTATCTCACACCTTGGCAGGAATCTTTTCAATTATACTTTTAAGTGCTTCATTTGACAGATTTAGAGAGAGATCTTATCTTCCACACCAAACTGTGTGGAGAAATAAAAAAATGCAATTGTTCAAGTGTTCCTGTATCCCACATTGTTTGTGCTTCTTCTTTAGCACAGATGGCATTCTAAGGCATTATCTTGCATTGTGATTTAATCAAGAAACATATAGCTACTCACTTTTTTTTTTTTCTTTTCTTTTCCCTGTTTGCAACTGGGTATTATCCCATGAGTGCCATGATTAATATATAACAGTAGGGATAAGCTGCTTAAGTGGAGATTTATTATGCTTATAATTCACCTCCACCTGACAATCGTCAGCATTGTCATAAATAAAGTCCACTCCTCTTGCAGAAATGCAAGAGTAATGTTTTTAAGATAAGATACTGGTGAAGTTAATCCTCTGCAAGCTTTTCTCATGAATTAATCTTTTTAGTTTTTGCATCTGTGAGGGATTGTCCTACTGTTTTGTAAGCCTATCTGTAAGGGCTCAGCACCATCCATAGCAACTAATGTAGACCGACTCTTGTTTAAACTGATCTTTACTTATTGAAGAAATGGTTATTAATCAACTCTGGGTGAACTCTTCATGGAGTTAAAAAAGGCCGTCTTTTGAACACTAATTTAATCCAGAAGGACCATAAATTAACCTTAGCTGTCTGCCATGCATTTGTGGCACTTGTTCTTCACCCCGTGCCTTATCATCTTGCCCTACAGACTGCTGTTTCAGCACCGATTGGCCTGCAAGGTGAACCAGGTCTTAAATTCGTAATCTATTGGACTTCTGCCATACTGATAAAAGTATTTTTCCTTTGCTGAATTGGCCAGTGTGGTGATTCCCTCTAAGAGACAACTGAAGTAACTTTTCCAAGGAAGTTCCATCTTGTGTGCTTGAAATCAAAGCAAAGAAGAGCAGGAAAGCATTTGGAAAGCAGCAGCTGAACCGACAGTAGCATTAATTGCTATTCTCAGTGCTCCTGCTGGGACGTAAATGGAATCAGTCTGGATTTACTTCTAATGAATAACTAGTTTTATTGTCATCAGTGATAAACTACCATCTCTGTTGAAGGGGAGCAAAAAGAATCTCGGGTTTTAATTCCTGTTTGCATAAATAACATAATTAATTTTTACAAATAATTGCACAAATAAACTTCTTTCTCCCAGTTTGTAAAAATAAAGTAGCATCTACTGTATCTGTAACTTTTAGTTGGATTTTTCCACTCTTGATCTGCATTGTATATCATGATCTGCTAAATCCCAGTGTGTGGCACTGTGAATATAATATTTAATTCATAAGCTGTTCATTATTTTATTGGAATTGTTTTATTTCTTTGCATTTTTATGTAGCGTTCAAGTACATTATGAAAATAGCTTGTGTGATGTGCAAGTAAGATTTTTTTTGGCATTACTTGCTTCTCTGTCTTGCATATGCAATGCAAAACAGTGCATAATAAAATACTTGTTTGATTTGCGTTCTGAACTGCATTTGGCATCACTCACTAAGTTTGCAAATAGAGATCAGTTGGAAGCACTGACAAGAAACGGTCTGTCCTTTGGCATCAAAGTTTCTGCAGAAAACGGGGACGAGAATTTTCTCGTTATATTTTAAGGTAAATCTATTAAATCAGACCTTATATTTTTAATACACTATTCTGGGGTTCCTGCTCGAAGACACCCTCTAAAAGAGATGTGTGTGCAAAAAGTTTTAGTAAAATTTGGAATTATTGTCATGTAACTTGAGTTTTGAGGCAGTTTTATTTTAAAGGAGGTACTTCCATTCCTTATGGTGCACCCTCAGTCAGACAAAACATTTTCTCTGCCATACACTAGTTAAAAAGTTGAAGCCTGTCAAGAAAAACTTGGTGAAGAATATGTAGTTAGAACTTTAATATGTTAACAAACAGCTTCATATAAGCAATTTGAGACAACTGAGGGATTAGCTAGTACATGATTAGCTAGTTTCACCGCCCGGAAGGAGATCTAAATGCCATGCTAGACTGAAGCTCTCTTTTTAGCTCAAAAATGGCAAAAGAAGGTTTCTCCCCATTTTTTTCTTCTCCTTTCATTTTTCACATTATAAATCTGTCCTGAAATGCTAGCCTTTAGATACAGAGAAAGTATTTGCAGCTACACAGCTTGCACGATTCATAGCTCTTCTGAGACAAGCAGTGATGATACCAGTCATTGAGTGACTCATTGTGTTCAGATAGTTAATCACTTTTTAATTAATCTTAGCCAATATTAACAAGTCCACTACCAGGAAGCCTGGTAGTGCAATAACAGCTGTAATTAAACTGGATTTAGCTTTAAATAGCAAATTTGGGGTGAAAACCTGATATTGAGGTTGTGGGCTAAGACTGTTTCAGTTTACTGCAGTCTGTCTTCCATGGTGTTCTTCCATATTCCAGGCAGTGGTGTTTAAACTGAGTATGGGTTTAACACTCACCTTTGTCTTAAAAAGTTTGCCTGAGGAGTTGTTACCTTGAAAGATAAGTTAATACAATTGGGATAACCAATTAGAAGCTGAGGAGTAAAGAAAGACCTACTACCAAATGTAGTTTCGAGTCTTGAATGGCTATTTGTTAAATCTATGCAACAATCTTTAGCCTTGGGAAATGAGGAAAATGTAAGAAAATGTGAACATCAGGAAGTATGTCCTCTTATAATCAGTATTGTCAGTATTGTTGTTCTACGAAAATTCACCATAGTAAACGTCAGTTGTATTGGCTTCTACCCAGTAGAATCCAAGTCTTCTCCCAGGAGTGTAGTATCTTTGCTCACTTCCCAAATATGATAATATTCTCCAGTTAGCTGATGAGTTCACAGAATCACAGAATGAGGTTGGAAGGGACCTCCAGAAGGGAGAAGTCACCATCTAGTCCATTAGTCCCTTGAGTAGGGACACCTAGAGCATGTGGCACAGTGTTGCATCCAGGAGGGTTTAGAAGATCTCCAGAGAAGGAGACTCCACAACCTCTCTGGGCAGCCTGTTCCAGGGCTCTGTCACCCTCACAGCAAAGAAGTTATTTCTCATATGGAGATGAAACTTCCTGTGTTTCAATTTGTACACTTTACCCCTTGTCCTGTTACATGCATATAAGTCTATTTTTCTTAATTGACTACTTATATTAAAGATTTCAGGTGAATGGTCTATGGTAAGACTGACCTGCATATTTATGTAAAGTAGCAAAATTGGTAAACTGGTAAATATATTATTATCAAAACCAGCCTGAAAGTTAAGAAGTGTCCGTTAGTGACCGTGGAATAGTAGGTCAGGATGAAACACAGGTGGTCCTATTTTGTGGGAGGAATATGCTTATAGACTGTTCAACTTCCTCTTGAAATACTGTGTTTTAACTTCTCCAAAGCTACTTTCCCCTCCCCTATGCATTTATCATGCTTTCTGCTTGTGAAGATAAAAAAAAAGTTCCTGTCTGCCTCTTTGAAGAATCCTTGTTCTTTGAGCCAGTGAGATGGTAGGAAAGAATAGTTGGGAAAAAAATCAAAAGTTCTCATTTGTCCATCATGCTATCAATTTAGCAACTTCTGACAATTGAGCTGAATTCGTTGACCTAGGAGTACCCATCTAAAAAAGCACCTTAGGCAGATGTGTTGCACACTTTGTGTTGCCATTCAGGTGGAACAGAGGGAAGGATGTATCCCTGTTGACACAGCTTTAAAAAGTGGCTCTATGCAACTTCCCAAATGCTTGTGTGGCAGGCATTTTTATATAAATCTGAAGGCATAAATGCATTAAAATATGCTCAGGATGTTTTCAAAAATTTGATCTTGGACCCTGAAAAAAATATATGTATATGTACCCATTAGTATTAGTCAGTATGGTATTTTGATCAAGGAAGAATCAAATTGATTGAAACAAATTACAGTGTTACATTACAAATACAAAAAAATCTAATATAAGAGTATAAATACTTTTTCATCTTAAACTTTTATTTATTTCAATCAGCATACAAAGAGCGTTATGGTTTTGATTAAATGAATTTAAAACTTATTTTTGTAAAAAGTACTTCAGAGAACAGAACTACCAATAAATAAACTGGATAGCAAAGTACATGGTTCTGTGCTTAACTAGCAAGGGAAAACTGGCTAAAGAGAGTGTTTCCTACTATTTGCTTTAGGGATTTACCGTTACTGCACACAATACAATTTTTTTTTAAAAAAAATGCTTAATTTCTACAGAACACCTTCAGCTTTGCCACAATTTGTAATTAAATATTTAGTTGAATAGTAAATTAGGCATGTCGTGATCTTTGCAAAGTGGCTCTCCGTTTACTGCGGCATAAATGTTTTACAAGCTGCTGTATTGTTTCTAGTAAATTAATAATGAAGATTTAGAATTAACTGATTAATAATCTAATTTTGTAGTTAGAAAGAATCTAATTTAGGACTGGAAACAAAATTGAAGTAAACATCCTTGGCAGTAATCACAATTCTCTGACAAAGTCACCAAGTGATAAGGGATAAAAGAAATTAAGAGGTTGGAAACTTTAGGATAAGAAGTTTTTCTATGTTAAAACTCAAAATGCATTGTAAACTGCAGTATGCTTTCCTGAAATGACAGCAGAAGTCAAGTGCAATTTGCATGCATCAAATTGCCAGGAATCTGCAAGATTTTGTATGACTTTTGTATGAATTATAAAAGGAATAGCCCTAATAATTATTATAATTAAGGGATAGCCTTAATAATTATACTTAGTAAGTTAGCTTGTAGAGTCTTCTGTCACAGAAAATTATTAAGATTTTTGTAAACAATTTAAGCTTTAAGTAAGCTTAAATCCCCATTAGTTAGAGCATAGTTGCACTGCAGTGCAGAATTTCAGTGGTATCCAGGCAAGTTATAAAATAGTTGTGGATGGTTTTGTTTGTTTTTAGTACCAATAAAAAGGCAGTTTCTGACAGAGACAAGTTTGGCGGCAAAGTATTCTCAGAATCCTGGCTTATTTTTTCTGGTAGAAAATCTGGGTTGGGTTCCAGGCTAATAATGCAGTGGGGCTTATTATCTAAACTGCCAGGTTTAAATAAAATGGTGGCATTTCAGAAATATTGTGATGCTCTCCAGAATATTATAGTTATCTTTGATACTCATAGAACAACAGTTATAAATTGGAAACGCTCAAACGTAGGATGTAAAATGATCTAAGTAAGTCATTGTGAAGTGGGACAGAAAATGTTACACACAGTAAAATGAAGGATGGGAATAGCTCTGCCGGTGCAATTATGTATGGAAAAAATAGGTGATAGGAATGAATATGATTTTGAAAACTTTGTCACTGTGTTCCAAAACATGGGAAGATGGTTGGAGATGGCCAAGGTCAATGGCCAAGGCCAAAATAAGGTGCAGTGTGCAGAGAAAGGAAAATTAGTCATCAGAAACAGCTAATAAGGAGCAATTGGGCCTACCTTGCTCTTGAAGAGAAACATCGACAACCTGAGGGCCTCAAGGCTGGGTTTAGATGTTTATGGGATTGTAAATCCTTTGTTTGTTGCCTCTCTGTGTTGCTTGGGCTGAACAGCTCCGTCTGTACTGTAGTTGACAATATCTCAACACATGAAGCCGAGTCCTGTAGTAGCTATAGTTAAAATCAATGTTTCATAACTTCAACTAATTGCCTTCTGATGTTGAGATGAAATGCTTCACCAAATATAATTGGCAGAGACCATGGTGGTTTTCCTCATCCCTAATCCTCTACCATTTTAATTGCATACTTTTTCAAGGCTTTTTGTGTCAGTTATCCTTTCTTGCTTTTGCAAAGAGAAAGTTAGTCCAATAATTAAAATATTTTATGTTTAATTTGAGGTGTGTATGTGAAACATTATGGTCTAAGTTTTAATGGAGGCCCCTGGGTTGAGATAATAGTCTTTTTGACCTTTCTTTTTGTAAGTTCTAATTTCAAGTCAAGATTTGGCTCTGTCAAAAATATTCTGGTAAGAATAACTTGAGTGGTAATACCACAGTTTATCAAGGATCAGAACCTGTCTCCTGTGTTTCTCTGTAGAAATAGGTCATATTTGTTGAGTGGAGAAAAGATTATTTTAATTGACATAATTAACTTTTCTTGTGATTATCTTAGGCTTGAAAATGTATTTTACTCTTTTCTTTTTTTCTCTGATAGAGCTAAGCATGCTGTGTGTAATAATGAAGGTGGTTTTGGAAGGACTTAATGTAAATAATTGGAAACTAAGATGAGGTAGTCTTCTATCAGCAGGAGGGTAGGAGAACTGGGCTGTATAATTGAAGTACAGTGTAATGGGATTACCTACAATTTTTAAACATGGCTTTCATTAAGGAAAATAATGAGCATATTTATTAAATTTAGTCTCTGTTAGGGACAATATTTGTTATTATGAAAAAGCTTTTGTAATTAAGCTTGGGTATAAAAATATATTGAACATAGTATATCAGTTTCTGGAAAATGCTTTTGTGCACAAAATGTTCCTAAAATTAAAAAAAAAAAAAAAAAAACCTTTCACAGCAGAGGTAGCTAGGCAGATGTTGGTATTGCTCACATCTAACATTCATTGTAAATTTTTCTAGTGCTTTCAGTTTAGTCAAGGTCAAATTAGAAGAGGAGTCATATTCAAATATATTTAAACATCTATCTTTATGAAAGTCGTTAATGTTTCTACTCTTTTTTTCAATTTTGCTTAATGATAGTAAAGGCTATATTTTTCTCTAAAGAATATATTATTAGCTGAAGTTATAGCAGTATGATGTGATAGGAACTATGGGATAGGTGTCTATGAGCAAAATTATGCAGGAGGTCAGATAAAATTCTCATAGGAGTCCTTTTTGTCTTTAAATGCACATCTGTGAAGATTTTCATAACAGTAGAAGGTATTTTCAAGATATTTAGAGTACTTTAAATGTGATTTCTCTGTTGGTACGGGGTTATAATATCGTGGTCCCTCTGGATCTTCTTTTATTTCTTTTCATTATCACTTTCGAGGTTTTCTGTTCAGAAAAGCACTAAATTAAAATGTGTAGCTGCTTTAATGCAAGCTTGTGCTATAAAGAACCGCCTTCAGTGACAAGCATCACAAACCCTCCTAGCTTACTTCTAGTAGTTCTGTTGTGGCAATGCCCGGAATAGATTATTCATTGAGTCTTAAGGTATCTCTTTAACCAAAATATATGTGAGTTGGGATATGTCTCTAGTGTGAGGATAAATGATAGATTAATAGTTTCTTCTATCATACCATGCATACTTAAAAATGTTCTTTCTCCTAGTGCAAAGAGAGACTAACAAGAATATGTTAATGCTAGGGTTAGCTGGATAATAAAACATAAGGACGGCATAAGAGGAAAAGTTCAGAAATATATGATATTGCTGTTGCAATACAATTCATTTTTTTTTTCCTTTTAACAAGGCAAATTCGAGCAAGAGAGGGACAAGAAACACAGTGTGAATGATGTTGAAAGGGCATGCAAAGATCATATAGTTCAAGTCTTTTGCTCAAAGCAGGCTGAAGTAGAGCAGATTGCTCAGGCCTGTGTCCAGACAAGTTTTGGGATATGTCTAAGGATGGAGACTCCAAAACCTTCTCAGAAACCTGTTCCGATATTTGACTACCTTCCCGGTAATTTTTTTCTCATGTTTAACTGGAATTTCCTTCGTTATTTGCATTTTTTGCCTCTTTTTTCATTGAGGACTGCTAGGAAGACACTGTCTCTCTTCCTTCACCTACAGCTAGAAGTCTACAGCTTCTACACCATAAGATAAGACTTCAGTCCAAGAGGTGAAGAACCTCAGAGTTTTCTATGCCTTTTCTCACCACCAGAAGCAGGCCCACATTTTCCCTACTCTTCCTTTTGCTGCTTATTGCTAGAAGAAAATCAGGAGCATTCTCCAGTATCATCTGCCACATCAAGAACTGACAAAATGATGCCAGCTTATATAAATCTGTACAAGTTGTTCTTGAGGGAAAGGATAAAAATGGAAAATCCACTTTGCATACTACACAAAAATGTCAACCTTTAATCACGGATCTACCTGGTTTCTCAGATGCAGTCTTTTCCTTTCTCTTTTCTCTCCTCTCCTCTCCTCTCCTCTCCTCTCCTCTCCTGTCCTCTCCTTTTCCTCTCCTTTTCCTCTCCTTTTCCTCTCCTCTCCTTTTCCTCTCCTCTCCTTTTCCTCTCCTTTTCCTCTCCTTTTCCTCTCCTCTCTCTTTTTTTTTTTTTTTCCTTCTCACTCCTACAGGTGATTCTGTCTATGCAAAAGAAAAGCTTCTGGAAGCAGAAAGTGAATGATTCCAAGGCAAATATAATGTTAATTATGTGTTGAAGAAGTTAAAGGACTACAAGAAATAGGGATATAGAGGATATAAAGGATCTGGGATATGGGATACAGTACTTACTCAATTCTGTTAGCTGCTTTTGCTTCAGAATAGTCCCTTTATTAAGCCTCTCGCAAAGACCCTTGCTTTTATATTTCTGTATTTGCAACCTCAGAGCAGTTTGCAAGAACTGGCAACGTCATTTTCTCTTCCTTTTTCCCAGGTTGAGGATTGTTTAATATTTTCCATTCTGGCTTTCAGCCTTGATGAAAGCTCTTAATTATCCTGTCCTTGCTTAGTGTCATTCCCTCACATCATTGCTTTAACTTTTTTTTCTTAACTCACATGAGATCCTACTTCCTTTCATTATCCTCACATATATTTGGCAGACTTAGACATGTATTAACACATTCCTGTTTTGCTCTTTTAACCACAGTCCCCTGAAGCAAGACCCTGCTACTGACAACAATGCAAGGGTTTTTTTCCCTCTTTTGAAGAGTGGAGATGCTTGAGCCTGCAATTTCAAGAAAAACACTGTCTTGAATATGGAAGAACTTATGATATGTCAAATCTTTATTTCTTTTTCAGAAAATAGATTGAAAACAGAAAATCTATAACTGTGGAAGTTATGGTCAGTGTTACTGATGCTGGGCTACAATGTGGCTACTGGGAGCAACAATTCCATCTTTATCTTTCTTTTCTATTCCAGCCAAGATGTTAAAATAACATAGATTAGATCTGTCACCTCAGAAGACAGACCATGAGGCTGCTTTGCAGTGCCCATAGCTTGTTCACTCCTCCTTCCATCCATTTCTGCTAATGAAATCCTCCTTTCTGACGTGTTGTTGGACATGATTAGAAAATCTAGCACACCTTTGTGCATGTACACACATGTATGCATACACGCAGAGATTTGATAGATTTTTTTAATTAATCAGTCCAGTCAGTTATTATATTAGGTCATAACTTTATCAGGAATATTCAGATCATTTATTACTGTAACTTTTCTTTCCTCTGCCTTAAACACATATTTTTCTGTAATAGACTGAGCTTGTACATATTGTAGTGTCATTTCTCAACAGGCTGCTGAATCTGAAGATTTTGAATGGGCGATGTGCAGGAAGATGGTATCGTAATCAGGGCAAGAAAATACAAACACACATGGATTTTTCCAGAAAAAAAAAAAAAAAGTCAGTGTTAAGGAAGATGAAGAGCTGGAATTGACTGAGAAGCTATCAAGAGTAGGAGAAAGAGAACACAGAATCAAACCGTTACTACTTGATTGTTATTTTGGTGTGGACTTCATTTTTTAAATTGTTCTTCTTTAGTATGAGAGGGACTGCCTCATGTTTAAGGATGTAAACCATGACAGTGAATTAGCCAGATGAGAGTCTCCTCTGGTTTGGAATAAGCAGGTTTAGTCTGTGGAAGGCAGGCTGAAATGCTTTACTCATAGGAAATACTTCTGGCTCCTGTAAGAGGTGAATTAAAATGACTGAAGTGAAAGCCAAGAGTTAGGAAGAGAAATACTGAGTTCAGCTTTGGGATCATGCCAGATAAATACAATTAAATAGATTAGGAATGAGGAAGAAGATGCACAAGGCAGGCTATGGGTGCCAAATGAAAGAACAGGAAAGGGCAAAAACAGTCAGGGGTGATTATGCAGAAAAGATGGGAAAAGGACACTGAAGCAAACTATAGAGGAGGCAAAGGCAACAATCACCAGAGGAATCTGGAAATCTGTAAAGTACGACAGAGATGCATGAGAAAATGGAAAATAGAGAAGAGACCAAGTAAGCTCCCTTAGATTTATAAGGTGAAAGCTTGTTGGCAACCTGAGCAAAAGTAAGATCAGGAAAAGGAAGGGGTCAGATTTCCAGCCTTTGGGTGGAAAGAGGACCATGTTAAGTAAGAAACCAAGATGCCTTGAATGCACAGCACAGTACCAAGGTTTGGACTTGCCATATGTAACTTCAACTAAAGCAATCCCCAAATCTTGTCTTCAGGAAGTCATCATATATCACTGAATCAGAATCTCCAGTGAGTAAAAGATAACTGCCGTAATTACGAGTTTCTTGATTGTTCTCTTTTCCCCTTAATTTTCTGAGTAGATCTCTCAAGTGCTTTGGACTATTCATCATTTACTGGAACAAGTGTGATAGAGAGGCTAAGTGACCTTGCTATGAACCCAGAATATGAACCTTGAGTGAGCCTATGCTAAAAGTTGCACCCAGTTTACCAAAATGCAGATGGGCAACTATTCATTTAAGCTAGGCTACTAAAAGTCACGGCAAGTATATACCTACGTATGTACTGCTGATGATAGAAAGAATCTATTGTCAACAAATAGTGATAGTAAAATAGTTCCATATCCTGATGTGCAAGTAACTTTAACAAATCAATTTTCCATTAGAAAATATCTCCTTGCAGTGATTTGATTCTTTAAATATTATGAAATTAATTCAGGCCACAACTTGTTTTTTTGAACTACCAGCATCGACTTCGTGCTTCGTAGTTCCTGCATTTCACAAAATTGTGCTTTATTTTGTTCTGGAGGAAAAAAAAAAAAAAAAGCCTGGAAAATTTTATTTTGACAAATGGAATTGCTCTTGTCACAGATGTTGAGTAGCAGAGTGTCATATAAGTCACCTGTTGTCTCATTACATTTGTTTTTTAATTGTCCTTCTTCATCTATGATAGTTGCTGAATGCTACAGACTCATGCCAGTCTGTACGTGGAGTCAACTGATGAGGACGAATGAGTTTGTTCACATCTAGCATGATGCTCACCTGGGACTCTTAGGGTCTAATATTGCCTATTTGTTGCCATTTCCTCTTCTGTGCACAGCAAAAGAAGTAAGAGTTTATTTCAAAATGAAGAGCTTTCACAATTAGAAAATATTTAGAACTACCTGTATTTTAGAAATCAAAGTCTGGGAGTTTCATTACAGTTTAGTTGTGTTCCAACGTTGCTTAAAAAAAAAAAAAAAAAAGTTTTGAAATATCTGTGTTATCCAGGACAAATAGTAGGTTGATTGCCTGAGGATTTTTTTTACAGATTAATTAGACACCATTCAACAATTGTTGTTTCATCCCACTCAGTCACCAAATTCTGGTCTTATGATACTGGGGCAATGACAGGTTGTAAAATATTTTAATAACTTAGGCCAATAGTTTTAAGGTTCAGTAAAAGTAGTGAGTGTCCTCTTTTTAGGATATTCCTTCTAAAACACTGAAGTATTGACTTTTCAGAATGCCTCTGATGCCTTTTGCAAGACATTTTGCATTAAGAAAATGGGAGCCAAAAGGTCTCATCCATATTGCAAAGGTGAAGTGAGGCTTTCCAGTTCTTTCTGCTTTATTTGAAAGAGAAGCAGGCTGAGTAATTTCAACTTTCTTGTCTTTTAAGCTCTTGTATGTTGATATCCTGCATTGTAAATAATATTTGTGCCACCTTTTTCTAGTACTGCTTTGTAAGCCTGTGCAACTTTCTGCATTTTTCTCTCTTCCTTTTTTTTTTTTTTTTTTTGCATTTTTCTCTTGTTCCTGCCTACCTCTTTTCCATTACTTTGCATATATTTTTTTTCCCTGAATTATCATAAAGATCTTCCAATGCTATCCCAGGTTTCTTCCCCTTTTTGTCTTGCTGGTCAGTTCAGACCAGCAATGCAAATTCTTTACTGCATTTCATTTTCTGTAGAAGGGATTTAGTTTTTGCAGATAATAGAAAGATCTTCATAGAGCCTTGAAACATCCTGGGAAATAGCAGAACAGGTATATAGCAGTCTTGTTGTGATTAATGAAGATTCAGTAAGGAAGATCTGATATCAAACTATTTTCCCTAATTGCTTAGAAGCTGTGGCATTATCACCAGTACCAATCACAAGTGCATAAGCTAAGTTGCTTTTATTGACATTACAGTATTTCAAATACAAAGTTGAAGGAAAATTTGTATGCATTACTATTGGAAGTGTCCTCAATGTATGTGTATATTTCTTTTTGATTAATGCACACAAGTAAAAATAAATCCATGTCATTTTCTAAAAAAGGAAAGTAGAATGATGAGCTTGTCCTGTCAATTTTTTTGTCTTTGCTGAAAAAGATGGCAGGTGATCAGTCAGTAACCTAGTATGTTTTCTGTCCTATGAGCAAACTGAATATTTTCTCTTAAATGATCAAATTTCATATGAATGTTTTAGAATTTTTCTAAGAAGAGCTTTTGAAATGCAAAATTTCTCACATTGTGGTAACAAGAACTTGGATAAAAGGTAATCTTACCTTTATATAGGTTATATAGTTTGTATTATATATACTAACTGAATTTTATAAGTAAGTTTGAAGTAAGTAAGTTTGAAACAAGAAAAAAGTCATTTAGACTCATATATATACTTAGAGACAAATATTCAAATCCCAGTCTGCTTATTTTTATTCAAGCTTTTTGTTAGATCCAATTCCCTCATGAAGACTCATCAGAAAGTCCACTTAGTATGAGGCTCACTCACCACAATGAGTAAAAAGTATTTTGAGTAAAAAAAAAAAAAAAACACAAAAAAAATCAGTGAATGTAACCTGGGAAATGGTATTTTACATATGGCTGTAGATAGAAAATGACAAACCCCAAAGGATGCAAAAAATCTAACCTTACAATACACAGAAAAATAGAAAAGCAAGGATGTATGACAGTATTAATCATGGTAAATCATTATGATACATTAAAATTATAATAATTATAATATTAAATAATATTTTAATAATAAAAATTATAATA